>JBBGZY010002080.1:0-213416 GCA_037952925.1 Lithobates clamitans | reverse complement strand
CTGCATTTGTTGGGCACAGTAGCTGCATTTGATGGCACAGTGGCTGCATTTGATGGGCACAGTGGCTGCATATGATGGGCACAGTGGCTGCTTTTAATGAGCACAGTGGCTGCTTTTAATGGGCACAGTGGCTGCTTTTAATGGGCACAGTGGCTACTTTTAATGAGCACAGTGGCTGCTTTTAGGTGGGGCACAGTGACTGAGTTTTATGGGCACAGTGGCTACGTTTGATGGGCACAGTAGCTGCGTTTGATGGGCACAGTGGCAGCGTTTGATGGGCACAGTGGCAGCGTTTGGGCACTGTGGCAGCTTTTAATGGGAACAGTGACAGCGTTTGATGGGCACAGTGGCAGCATTTGATGGGCACAGTGGCTGCTTTAAATGGGCACAGTGGCTGGCTATTCTAGCAAGTGAAGTGAGCAACCAGAGCAGTTAGCTTCGGCGCCCCTCTTCTGCAGGCAGATTACAGCGCTGGGATGCAGTGCACCCGCCCAGGATCGGCACTGCCTCTGCAGCAATGCTGGCAGCACTCATACCTCTATTTCCCAAAGACAACCTCTGGATATGACGCTGAGCATGTGCACTCAACTCCTTTGGTGGACCATGGCGAGGCCTGTTCTGAGTGGAACCTGTCCTGTTAAACCGCTGTATGGTATGGTATATGGTATATATATATATATAGCTATAGATATAGATATATCGATATAGATATATCTATATCTATATCTATATATTTACAATTATTATAAATCTATCTATCTATCTATCTATCTATCTATCTATCTATCTATCTATCTATCTATCTATCTATCTATCTATCTATCTATCTATCTATCTATCCATATATCCATATATACATACTGTATTTAACAAAAAAATATAAAAAAAATGATATATATATTTTGTTTATCTCTATCTGTCTATCTATCTCTAGATAGATAAATAGATGTAATATATATATATATTTTCTTTTTTTTTCTTTCTATCTCAATTTATATTTCTAGCTGAGTGGTCGGGCAGTTCTCCGCAGGCGGTTGGCTGTCATTGGCCGGGACGGTCAGAGTCTGGCACGCGGTAGTAGGAGGTGAATACGCTGACACAGCATAGAGCGGTGACATCTGTCAATCACCGAACACCATTGTCTGTAGGTCACCTCTATACCTCCGTCTGAGCGGAGCCCGGGACCCACATCACTAATCTATCTCCAGAGAAATAAACTATGGGGAATAATACACAGGAGGGGGGGGGGGCTCTGCTCCTTCCTCTATAACTCTCCTTTCCTGAAATACTCTGCACTGCTGGAGGACTCTGCTCCTTCCTCTATAACTCTCCTCTCCTGAAATACTATGCACTGCTGGAGGACTCTGCTCCTTCCTCTATAACTCTCCTCTCCTGAAATACTCTGCTCTGCTGGATGACTCTGCTCCTTCCTCTATAACTCTCCTCTCCTGAAATACTCTGCACTGCTGGAGGACTCCGCTCCTTCTTCTATAACTCTCCTCTCCTGAAATACTCTGCACTGCTGGGTGACTCTGCTCCTCCCTCTATAACTCTCCTCTCCTGAAATACTCTGCACTGCTGGAGGACTCTGCTCCTTCCTCTATAACTCTCCTCTCCTGAAATACTCTGCACTGCTGGATGACTCTGCTCCTTCCTCTATAACTCTCCTCTCCTGAAATACTCTGCACTGCTGGAGGACTCCGCTCCTTCCTCTATAACTCTCCTCTCCTGAAATACTCTGCTCTACTGGAGGACTCTGCTCCTCCCTCTATAACTCTCCTCTCCTGAAATACTCTGCACTGCTGGGGGACTCTGCTCCTTCCTCTATAACTCTCCTCTCCTGAAATACTCTGCACTGATGGAGGACTCTGCTCCTTCCTCTATAACTCTCCTCTCCTGAAATACTCTGTACTGCTGGATGACTCTGCTCCTCCCTCTATAACTCTCCTCTCCTGAAATACTCTGCTCTGCTGGAGGACTCTGCTCCTTCCTCTATAACTCTCCTCTCCTGAAATACTCTGCACTGCTGGAGGACTCTGCTCCTCCCTCTATAACTCTCCTCTCCTGAAATACTCTGCTCTGCTGGAGGACTCTGCTCCTTCCTCTATAACTCTCCTCTCCCGAAATACTCTGCTCTACTGGAGGACTCTGCTCCTTCCTCTATAACTCTCCTCTCCTGAAATACTCTGCACTGCTGGATGACTCTGCTCCTCCCTCTATAACTCTCCTCTCCTGATATACTCTGCACTGCTGGAGGACTCTGCTCCTTCCTCTATAACTCTCCTCTCCTGAAATACTCTGCACTGCTGGAGGACTCTGCTCCTTCCTCTATAACTCTCCTCTCCCGATATACTCTGCACTGCTGGAGGACTCCGCTCCTTCCTCTATAACTCTCCTCTCCTGAAATACTCTGCTGGAGGACTCTGCTCCTTCCTCTATAACTCTCCTCTCCTGAAATACTCTCCTCTACTGGAGGACTCTGCTCCTTCCTCTATAACTCTCCTCTCCTGAAATACTCTGCACTGCTGGGGGACTCTGCTCCTTCCTCTATAACTCTCCTCTCCTGAAATACTCTGCTGGAGGACTCTGCTCCTTCCTCTATAACTCTCCTCTCCTGAAATACTCTGCACTGCTGGAGGACTCTGCTCCTTCCTCTATAACTCTCCTCTCCTGAAATACTCTGCACTGCTGGAGGACTCTGCTCCTTCCTCTATAACTCTCCTCTCCTGAAATACTCTGCACTGCTGGAGGACTCTGCTCCTTCCTCTATAACTCTCCTCTCCTGAAATACTCTGCTCTACTGGAGGACTCTGCTCCTTCCTCTATAACTCTCCTCTCCTGAAATACTCTGCTCTGCTGGAGGACTCTGCTCCTTCCTCTATAACTCTCCTCTCCTGAAATACTCTGCTGGAGGACTCTGCTCCTTCCTCTATAACTCTCCTCTCCTGAAATACTCTGCTGGAGGACTCTGCTCCTTCCTCTATAACTCCCCTCTCCTGAAATACTCTGCTGGAGGACTCTGCTCCTTCCTCTATAACTCTCCTCTCCTGAAATACTCTGCACTGCTGGAGGACTCTGCTCCTTCCTCTATAACTCTCCTCCCCTGAAATACTCTGCACTGCTGGAGGACTCTGCTCCTTCCTCTATAACTCTCCTCTCCTGAAATACTCTGCACTGCTGGAGGACTCTGCTCCTTCCTCTATAACTCTCCTTTCCTGAAATACTCTGCTCTACTGGAGGACTCTGCTCCTTCCTCTATAACTCTCCTCTCCTGAAATACTCTGCTCTACTGGAGGACTCTGCTCCTTCCTCTATAACTCTCCTCTCCTGAAATACTCTGCACTGCTGGAGGACTCTGCTCCTTCCTCTATAACTCTCCTCTCCTGAAATACTCTGCACTGCTGGAGGACTCTGCTCCTTCCTCTATAACTCTCCTCTCCTGAAATACTCTGCACTGCTGGAGGACTCTGCTCCTTCCTCTATAACTCTCCTCTCCTGAAATACTCTGCACTGCTGGAGGACTCCGCTCCTTCCTCTATAACTCTCCTCTCCTGAAATACTCTGCTCTGCTGGAGGACTCTGCTCCTTCCTCTATAACTCTCCTCTCCTGAAATACTCTGCACTGCTGGAGGACTCTGCTCCTCCCTCTATAACTCTCCTCTCCTGAAATACTCTGCACTGCTGGGTGACTCTGCTCCTTCCTCTATAACTCTCCTCTCCTGAAATACTCTGCTCTACTGGAGGACTCTGCTCCTTCCTCTATAACTCTCCTCTCCTGAAATACTCTGCACTGCTGGAGGACTCTGCTCCTTCCTCTATAACTCTCCTCTCCTGAAATACTCTGCTCTACTGGAGGACTCTGCTCCTTCCTCTATAACTCTCCTCTCCTGAAATACTCTGCACTGCTGGGGGACTCTGCTCCTTCCTCTATAACTCTCCTCTCCTGAAATACTCTGCTCTGCTGGAGGACTCTGCTCCTCCCTCTATAACTCTCCTCTCCTGAAATACTCTGCACTGCTGGGTGACTCTGCTCCTTCCTCTATAACTCTCCTCTCCTGAAATACTCTGCACTGATGGAGGACTCTGCTCCTTCCTCTATAACTCTCCTCTCCTGAAATACTCTGCACTGCTGGGGGACTCTGCTCCTTCCTCTATAACTCTCCTCTCCTGAAATACTCTGCACTGATGGAGGACTCTGCTCCTTCCTCTATAACTCTCCTCTCCTGAAATACTCTGCACTGCTGGAGGACTCTGCTCCTCCCTCTATAACTCTCCTCTCCTGAAATACTCTGCACTGCTGGATGACTCTGCTCCTTCCTCTATAACTCTCCTCTCCTGAAATACTCTGCACTGATGGAGGACTCTGCTCCTTCCTGTATAACTCTCCTCTCCTGGCAATCCATGGCAATGAAGTAGGTGGCACTAATGTCGGGCTCACAGTTGTCTTTGGTATCTTCTTCTTCTCTGGGTCACTTCCTCTTCTCTTTCTAATCTATAAAATGATCATAAGAGAGATTGCAGTAAAAAAAAAAAAAAAAAAAAAAGGGAACTCATCGTGAACAATCGGTGACTATATTTTCCTTCCTGCGTCACTTCTCGTCAGCTCCACAGACACACAGACATCCAGTATAACCAGTTCTTCTCGCCTACCTGTATACCCCCCATTGATCTGAGCACTGTTTACTTTTCCGCTATGGGACTGTTTATTCAGAAATTATTTTTTCATTGTCAAAGATTAAAGAGTATTTTCTATACGACTAAAAAAACATGGCTTACTTGTCCAGAGATTGTCTCACAACTTTTTTTTTTTAATGCAATCTTTAGATCAAAAACTAAAAAAAAAAAAAAAAAAAAAAAAAAAAAACTTAAAAAACTAAAAAATATATATTTTGTGGTTTTATTATTGTTAGTGTAAGCAAAAAAAAGTACTGTAGAAATTATGATCAATAATTTTGCTATTTAAAAATGACAGTAAATTCATGATTCTAATTAAGTATATGAAAAAATTAAATAAAGTTTGTTTTTTGTTTTTTTTTTAATTTTAGCCCTTTTTCTTAATGAGACAATACAAAAAAAGTAAACATGAAAAAGTTTGATTACTAATGTTGAAAAATAGAAAAAAAAAAAAAAAAACAGGAAAATAATAGGGAGAGGAGAAAGAAGGGGTTCATTAGGGCTTGGAAGGGTAAATCAATTAGAGGTCAAAAAGGAACACAATTTATTTTAAAAAAATAACAAAGAAAGAAACTTTTTTTATTTACTTGTCGGGTTACTTCAATTGACATCAACCCTTCCGTCTGCAGAAGACTTTCATGTGAAATAAAAAATATTATGAAGGGTAATTTTTTTGGTCCTCAAAAAGTGTCAGCTTCAATTTGTTATATTGTTATCAACAATAAAGAATTTTGGACTCTTCAGACGGAGGTTCGGCACTGCTGGTTTTGGGTGGATTTTGTCATTTGGGTGGCCTCTCTCTTGTGGAGGACCACGAGGCTTTGTTGCAGAACTGCCAAAGTCATCCCAACAAGGAAAGTTACTATTGCATAGAAGACTGAGGAAAGATCTAGGTGCAGTGCATCATACCTACTTTTTTTTTGATCTGAAGATAAATGAAACATAGTAAATACAAAGGTAACAATGTTACTTTGTGTCTCTCTATCTCCTGTCTGATCAATGTTTTTAAACAATGTTACTTTTGTATCACTCTATCTCCCGTCTGATCGATGTTTATAAATAGGGTTGCACCGATACCTTTTTAAGACTGAGTGCAAGTATTGATACTTTTTTTTTAAGTACTCGCTGATACTGATTACCAATACTTTTTTTAATGATGTCATTTGAGAGTGGCACTAATATGCAGCACTGATGAGGCGTGGTTGTTTTTCATTTTTATTTTATTTTTATTTTATTTTTTCTACAATTTTATTTTTTACAATGTTATTTTTTTTTTTTTACAATTTATATATTTTTTACAATGCTTTATTTATTTATTTTTTTTTATTTTTTTTTGGGGGGGGGGGTGGTTGGTGTCAGTGTTTTTTTTTTTGTATTATTATTATTATTATTTATTTATTTTTTAATTATTTTTCCAATTTAACTTTTAAATATGTATTTATTACAATTTTTCCTTTTTTTTTTAATCAACCCTGTTTTGGGGGGCTTTGGTGAGATATCAAGGGTTTAAATGACCCTTGACATCATCCCTTTGAGACAGGGAAAAGGGATTGAGGACAGAGATTTCCCAGTCCTTTTCTCTGCAGCCCCAGCTGCACTGAAGATGAATGGAGAGCAGACAGTGGCTCCTCCCCATTTATAAACTGAAGCAGAGGAAATACAGGTTATGATGTTTCCGTTATGAATGGACGGTCAGTAATCACTGACTCTGTTCATTTAGAAAAGGAAGGAGCCAATAAATGACAGATTTACTGGCTCCTTCCTCCGCTCTCCATCCTGACAGATCTGGGGCAGAGGGGGACCGGAGGAGGACATGGAGGGGGACCTTAGGAGCATGGAGGAAGATATGGAGGGGGACTGGAGGAAGACATGGGGACAGTCAGGGGCGATCGGTGCAGCAGTGGGGGGAGTTACAAGCACCGATCCCCCTGTATAGATTTAAATAAAGCAGCTGATAGCCGCGGGAGGGAGAGGAGGAGAAGCGGCTGTCAGCTGCTTTATTTAAATCTAGGGGAATCGGTGCTTGTAACTCCCCCACCGCTGCACCGATCACCCCTGACTGTCCAGGTATCAGGTCAAGCATTGGAGCATTTGCACAAGTACAAGTACTTGTGCAAATGATCGGTATCGACACCCATACCAATACTAGTATCAGTATCGGTGCAACCATATTTATAAACAATGTTACTTTGTATCTCTCTATCTCCTGTCTGATCAATGTTTATAAACAATGTTACTTTGTATCTCTCTATCTCCCATCTGATCAATGTTTAGAAACAATGTTACTTTGTATCTCTCTATCTCCCATCTGATCAATGTTTAGAAACAATGTTACTTTGTATATCTCTATTTCCTGTCTGATCAATATTTATAAACAATGTTACTTTGTATCTCTCTATTTCCTGTCTGATCAATATTTATAAACAATGTTACTTTGTATCTCTCTATCTCCCATCTGATCAATGTTTAGAAACAATGTTACTTTGTATCTCTCTATTTCCTGTCTGATCAATATTTATAAACAATGTTACTTTGTATCTCTCTATTTCCTGTCTGATCAATTTTTATAAATAATGTTACTTTGTATCTCTCTCTCTCCCGTCTGATCAATGTTTATAAACAATGTTACTTTGTATCTCCTGTGTAAATAACAGTTATAAACAATGTTACAATGGGAGGGGCTGTCTGGGTGTTTAACATAGCTTGCTAAAAACATCTCTTCACCAGAGCTCTCAGCCTTGATGTAAGGAGTTGGCTGGCTCTTGGGAGGAGTTATGCAAATATCTAAATGTCTTGATTGGTGGATGTCAGTCTGGAGGAAAGGGCCTTCCTAAGCATTCCATTTTTGGAGACAACATTTCAGGTTTAGCAACAATGCCTCATCCCTGAGGACAATATTCCATCTTAGGAAATAATGCTCAATCCACAAGGACAATATTCTATCCCAGGGAACAATGCTTCATCTCAGAGAACAACACTTTATCCTAGAGGGCAATAATAAATCGCAGGGAGCTTATTCCCAGGGCAGTAATCCATCTTTGGGGGTAATATAAATCTTATGGGGTAATGCTCCTCCATAAAGGGCAATATTCAATACCTGTGGACAACGCTCTTCCCCAGGAGATTATATTCAACCCCAGGGAACGATGCTCTTTCTAAGAGGCCGATCAACAACCCCAAGAGGTTTGATATGGATGTTGCAATACAGAGCAAATTTAAAAATTTGTAAAACAAAATCGGAATCCAACAATATTCCATCCCAGGGAACAATGTTCTACCACAGATGGCAACATTCCACCCTATGGGGGAATACTCATAGAGGGCAATTATACATTTCAGAGAACCTATTTCCAGGGCAGTGATCAAACTTTGGGGGTAATGCTCAATCTCATTGAGTACTGCTCTACCCAGAGGGCAATATTCCACCCCAGGGGGACACTGCTCCATCTCAGTGGTAATAATGCATCCCAGGAGGCAATATTCCATCTCAGGAGAAAACATTTTATGATTGGTAACAATACCTCATCAAAAGGGACAATATTCTGTCCCAGGGAACAATGCTTCATTTTAGAGAACTATATTTTATCTCAGAGGACAACATTTTAAGCTTGGGGGACAATACCTCATCCCAGGGAGCAATGCTATATCCTATAGGGCAATATTCCACTTCAAGGGACAATATTCCATTCCAGAGGGCAATATTCCATCCTAGGGAACAATGCTCCATTTCAGCGGACAATATTCCACCCAGGAGACAATGCTCCATTTCAGAGGACAATATTCCACCCAGGAAGACAATGCACGTTTTCAAAAGGATAATATTCCATCCCAGGAAACAATGCACTATCTCAGATGGAAATTTTCCATCCCTGGGGGGTAAAGCTCCCTCTCAAAGGACAATGCTCTTAGAGGACAATGCCCTAGCCTAGAGGACAATATCCCAACTTATGGGGCAATACTCTGCCACAGAGGGCATTTATACATTTCAGAAATCCTTTTTCCAGGACAGTTATCAAACTTTGGGGGTAATGCTCAATCTCATTGTGTAGTGCTCTACCCCAGAGGAAAAAATTCCATAGTAGGGGACAAAGCTCCATTTCAGGGGGCAATATTCCATCCCGGGAGGCAATGCTCAATTTCAGAGACCAATATTTGATCCCATGAAACAAGGTTCCATTTCAGAGGGCAATTTTCCATCTCAAAGAACAATGCTTCATAACAGAGGGCAATATTCCATCCCTGGGTGTAAAGGTCCTTCCCAAAGGACAATACTCCATCCTAAAGGACAATATTCCACCTTCTGGGACAATGCTCTGTCATAGAGGTCATTTATAAATTTCAGAGAACCAATTTACAGGGCATTAATCAAACTTAGGGGGGTAATGCTCAATCTCTTTGAGTAGTGCACTGCCCAAGAGGGCAATATTCCACCCCAGGGGATACTGCTCCATCTTAGGTGTTAATAATCCACCCAGGAGGCAATATGGACTCAGGAGAAAACATTTCATGTTTGGGAACAATACCTCATCACAGGGACAATATTTTATCCCATGGGACAATGCTCCATCCCAAAGGACAATATTCTATTTCAGGGGACAATGCTCCATCTCACTATTTAATAATTTATCCCAGAAAGCAATATTCCAACTCAGAGAACAACATTCCAAGCTTGGGGACAATATCTCATCCGTGGGGACAATATTCCATCCCAGGAAGCTATGCTATATCCCAAAGGGCAATAACCCATCCCAGGGGATAATTCTGCATCCCAGGGCACAATATTCTATTCCAGGTAATAATTATCCATTCCAGAGGACAGTATTCCACCCCTTGAGACTAAAATCTATCCTAGGGGACAATAACCCATCTCAGATAACCTATTCCTAGGGTAGTAATCCCTCTTCTTTAGAGGTAATGTTCAATCTCATTGAGTAATGCTCCACCCTAAAGGGCAATATGGTGTTCCCAGGAACAATGCTTCATCTCAGGAGACAACATTTCAAGTTTGGCGGCAATGCCTCATCCCAGGGGACAATATTCCATCCCAGGGAACAATGCTCCATCTCAGAGGACAACGCTCTATCCTGGGGGGCAATAATTCATCACCGAGAGCTTATTTCCAGGGCAGTAATCCATCTTTGACGATAATTCAATACCTGTGGAGAATGCTCTACCCCAGGAGATAATATTCAACCCCAGGGAACAATGCTTTCTCTAAATGGTTGATCATTAGATATGTGCACTGCCAAAAAATTTGTTTGTTTTTGTTTCATTCGTTTATTTATTTTTTTTGTTTTTTGGGTCATACGTTATGATCGCAATTCGTAAATTCGTACATTCGTAAATTCGTACATTCGCACATTCGTAAATTCGTACATTCGCAAATTGGAAAATTTGTATATTCGTAAATTCGTACATCTGTAAATTACAAAATTCGGAAGTTTGGAAATTTGGAAATCAGAAAACCTGAAAATTCGAAAATCTGAAATAGTAGAATAGAATAGAATTACCCGAAATAACGAATGCTGCATCTAAACAAATGGAACGGAACAAATTAATAAATAATAATAATAAAAGGTTTTTATTATTATTATTGTTATTTATTATTATTAATTAATTACGTTCCATTCGTTTGGATACGGCATTCGTATCCAAACGGATACATTTGTATTTGTTATGATCACTAACAGCCAAATTTTAAAGGAAATTACAATACCTATATTTTAATAGTTAGCAATAGTTAAGTTATTATTAGTTAATTATTATTTCAGATTTACGAATTTACAAATTTACAAATTCACTAATTTACGAATTTACTAATGTACGAATGTATGAATTTACGAATGTACAAATTTACGAATGTGCAAATGTATGAATTTACAAATTTTCAAATATTCGAATTTACGAATAGTTGGAAAAATTTGTTAAACGGATTTTCGTTAATTCGGAGATTTCCAAATTAACAAATTTGACGAAATTTGTTAAATAACTAATTCGGAACGGAATGAATTGTACATGCCTATTGATCATCAATCCCAAGAGGCAATATTCCATCCTAGGGGACATTGCTCTATCCCGGTGGTCAACAGTCTATGCGAAGAAGCAATACTTTATCCCAAGGGACAACGCTTTATGCCTGGGGACAATGATCCACATCGGCACATTTGTCTCAAATACACATACAATTTGAAAAAATTCCAGTAAAAAAGGATAGAAAAATGTAGAAGAGTGGAATGAAGAATAAGGATATCACTGTCCTCAGTAACTGGTTCTAACATTGCCAGATCATCACTCACCTCTGTCTTTGCCGCTGTCCTTGCTGTTACTGAACGTCACCTGCAGGAGTCAAATCTTCTGTGAACCTCACCCAACTAGTTCTGCCCAATATATACAGAATATATCTTTACACTCAATCTGAGAGCCTCCCCGGGAACACCCCTAACCTGTGTATGACTTTACATTTTAAATTTTTTATTTCCTTTGTCACATTCGGATAAGGGCTAACCAGATGTCACATGACCACATAACCGCAATTGATACGTTTTATTATTCGATTTCTATTATTCCGATATAGACACCGACTGTGAAAGACCACTACTCTTGTTCTGTATGCCGGGTGTAATTCTCAGTATTTGTTCTTGCTCATTTTATTCCAAAAGCATTATTTTCACAATCTAATCATTAAAAACATACCCTGTTTTCCCGAAAATAAGACCTAGCGTGATTGTCGGTGATGGCTGCAATATAAGCCCTACCCCCCAAATAAGCCCTACCCTGTTTCCCCCAAAATAAGCCCTACCTTGAAAATAAGACCTACAAGGACTTTAACTAGGGCTTATTTGGGGTGTAGGGCTTATATTGCAGCCATCACCGACAATCACGCTAGGTCTTATTTTCGGGGAAACAGGGTAGATATGCACAGCCTGTTGCATAAGAACGTGGACCCCAAAGCTCAAACACTCACGCCTTTCTCTGCAACCTCAGCTACCCTGGACAGGGAATGAATGGAAAGTGCTCTGTTCTAAGCGGTTTCCTGTTCATTCACAAACTGAAGCATAGTAAACACAGTTTACTATGCTTAAGTTATGATTGAACACAGTAATATGTTCGCCAGTGGTGTCCATTAGGGGCGCACGGGTTCTGCCCCCCCTATCCATGCCTCCTGATCTACATACAGGGCTCTGGACTATGGATTCCAGTGGAGGAGGGTTTTTTTTGAAGCATGTGATTAGAGCCTGAGGCTCTAATAGGCTTAAAAAAGAGTGGGCTTGGGGCATAGAGCACTGCGCTCCAAGCCCATCCAGTTGTTTGACAATAGCAAATGAATATTCGTGATTTTCACACTAAACCTCCTCCCCGCCAATCAGGATGCGGGTCGTGAGACCCGTTTCCCGATTGGCCAAAATGTCAGGTGATCCTGACGCCTAGCACCTAGAAGGGGGAGAGAGGAGATGCACGGCGGAAGGTGACATTCTGGAGGAGAAGACACAGAAGCTGTTTCCCGCAGCCCACTGCCTGCCACCTAGATGGGGTCCACCGTGCTGAAAGAGAGGACATCAGAGCTGCTGTCCGCCACCCGCCACCTAGGTGGGGTCCGCAGTGCTGGAGGAGAGGACACCGGAGCCGCTGCTCTCCACCCGCCACCTAGGTGGGGTCCACCATGCTGGAGGAGAGGACACTGGAGCCGCTGCCTGCCACCCGCCACCTAGATGAGGTCCGTCCGTTGTGCTGGAAGAGAGGACACCGGAGCCACTGCCTGCCACCCGCCACCTAGATGAGGTCCGTCTGTTGTGCTGGAGGAGAGGACACCGGAGCCACTGTCTGCCACCCGCCACCTAGATGAGGTCCGTCTGTTGTGCTGGAAGAGAGGACACTGGAGCCACTGCCTGCCACCGGCCACCTAGATGAGGTCCGTCCGTTGTGCTGGAGGAGAGGACACCGGAGCCGCTGCCTGCCACCCGCCACCTAGATGAGGTCCGTCCATTGTGATGGAGGAGAGGACATCGGAGCTGCTGCCTGCCATTGGCCACCTAGATGAGGTCCATCCATTGTGCTGAAGGAGAGGAACCCCGGAGCTGCTGGCCGCCACCTAGATGGGGTCCATCCGTTGTGCTGGAAGAGAGTACACCGGAGCTGCTGCCTGCCACCCGCCACCTAGATGAGTTCCGTCCATTGTGCTGGAGGAGAGGACACTGGAGCTGCTGCCTGCCATCGGCCACCTAGATGAGGCCCGTCCATTGTGCTGAAGGAGAGGACACCCGGAGCTGCTGGCCGCCACCTAGATGGGGTCCATCCATTGTGCTGGAAGAGAGTACACCGGAGCCGCTGCCTGCCACCCACCACCTAGATGAGGTCCGTCCATTGTGCTGGAGGAGAGGACACTGGAGCTGCTGCCTGCCATCCGCCACCTAGATGAGGTCCGTCCATTGTGCTGAAGGAGAGGACACCTGGAGCCGCTGTCCGCCACCCGCCACCTAGATGGGGTCCATCCGTTGTGCTGGAGGAGAGTACACCGGAGCTGCTGCCTGCCACCCACCACCTAGATGAGGTCCGTCCATTGTGCTGGAGGAGAGGACACCGGAGCCTCTGCCTGCCACCCGCCACTTAGATGAGGTCCGTCCCTTGTGCTGGAGGAGAGGACACCGGAGCTGCTGCCTGCCCCCCACCACCTAGATGAGGTCTGTAAATTGTGTTAAAGGAGAGTGTCACGGAACGTCCCACACTCCACTTGAGTGCTTTCCATCAGTATACCACTTCCTTGTAGTCTGGATACAGATATCAGATATTCCAACCGCTCATAAGCACAAAACAAGGCCACACTTGCTTAGATGCTAACATGGACTATATCTTTATTTGAGATCTCACACAAATTTATACAGCAGGATGACTCAAAGCTAACCTAATTAACATGAGCTAATTATCTAATCCTTTATACAGTCTAAGTGACTGAGACATGACCTTTTGCCCAGACTTGTGGTCACCGAGCTTCACACAGTAACAGAGTTAATTAACACAAACAACAATGGGTGAAAAGACTCTTAGAGCCAAACTAGACTTATTTACAATATACACATTATAGCAGACAACAGACAGGTAGCTGGAATTGATGACATTAGCATTTAACAGTAGGAGTCCCAACGGTATGAATCAGTCACTATTCTAATATGGCATATAAAGGGTTCCCAGAGTCTTGTGTCTTAGGGGGACATGGAGCTGAATCCAAAGTAACACCAACCCCAGGGTCCCCAGGCATACAGCTCACAGAGAGCACCATTCCCCCAAATGCCAGGGCCCATAATCAGTGGGCAAGAGGCTTGCGTTCAGTCCCCTCCAATAGCCTCTGTCCCGGGTAAGTCTGTCACAGAGAGGATACCCGGAGCCGCTGCCCGCCACCCGCCACCTAGATGGGGTTCGTCCTTTGTGCTGGAGGAGAGTACACCGGAGCCACTGCCTGCCACCCACCACCTAGATGAGGTCCGTCTATTGTGCTGGAGGAGAGGACACTGGAGCCGCTGGCCACCACCTAGATGCGCTCTGCCTTGCTGGAGGACAGGACACCGGAGCCGCTGCCCACCATCCGCCACCTAGATGGGGTCTGCCTGCTGAAGAAGAGGACACAGGAGCCGCTGTGCACCACCCTCCACCTAGATGGCAGTCCGCCCTGCTGGAGGAGGGGACACCGGAGCCGCTGACTGCCACCTAGATGCGGTCCGTCGTGCTGGAGGAGAGGACACCGGAGCCGCTGCCCGCCACCTAGATGCGGTCCGCCGTGCTGGAGGAGAGGACACCCGGAGCCACTGCCCGCCACCTAGATGGGGTGCGCCATGCTGGAGGAGAGGACACCGAAGCCGCTGACCGCCAGCTGCCACCTAGATGGGGTCTGCCGTCCTGGAGGAGAGGACACCGGAGCCGCTGACCACCACCTAGATGCGGTCCGCCGTGCTGCAGGAGTGGACACCAGAGCTGCTGTCTGCCACCTAGATGCGGTCCACTGTGCTGGAGGAGAGGACACCCGGAGCCGCTGACCGTCATCCGCCACCTAGATGGGGTCTGCCATCCTGAAGGAGAGGACCACAAAGCCGCTGCCCGCCAGCTGCCACCTAGATAGGGTCCGCTGTGCTGCAGGAGAGGACACCAGAGCCGCTACCCACCACCGCCACCTAGATGGGGTCCACCGTGCTGGAGGAGGGGACACCGGAGCCGCTGCCCGCCACCTAGATGCGGTCAGCTGTGCTGGAAGAGAGGACACCGCAGCCACTTCTCGCCACCTTGATGCGGTCCACCGTGCTAGAGGAGAGGACACCCGGAGCCGCTGTCCGCCACCCGCCACCTAGAAGGGGTCCGTTGTGCTGGAGGAGAAGACACCGGAGCCGCTGACCGCCACCTAGATGAGTTCTGCCTTGCTGGAGGAGAGGACATGGGAGCCGCTGCTCACCAGCCGCCACCTAGATGGGGTCCGCCATGCTGGAGGAGAGGACACCAAAGCCGCTGCCTGCCAGCCACCACCTAGATGGGGTCTGCCGTGCTGGAGAAGAGGACACTGAAAACACTGCCCACCGCCCACCACCCACCACCTAGATGGGGTCCGCCATGTTGGAGGAGAGGACACCAGAGCCGCTGCCCGCCACCTGGATGCGGTCCACCGTGCTGGAGGAGAGGACACTGGAGCCGCTGCCCGCCACCGCCACCTAGATGGGATCTGCCATGCTGGAGGAGAGGACACTGGAGCCACTGCCTACTACCTGCCACCTAGATGGGTTCTGCCATGCTGGAGGAGAGGACACCCGGAGCCGCTGACTGCCACCCGCCACCTAGATGGGGTCTGCCATGCTGGAGGAGAAAACACCGAAGCCGCTGCCCGCCAGCTGCCACCTAGATAGGGTCCGCCGTGCTGGAGGAGAGGACACCGGAGCCACTGGCCACCACCGCCCCCTAGATGGGGTCCGCCGTGCTGGAGGAGGGGACACCGGAGCCGCTTCCCACCACCTAGATGCGGTCCACCGTGCTGGAGGAGAGGACACCCGGAGCCGCTGTCCACCACCCGCCACCTAGATGGGGTCCGCCGTGCTGGAGGAGGGGACACCGGAGCCGCTGCCCGCCACCCGACACCTAGATGGGATCTGCCATGCTGGAGGAGAGGACACCTGAGCCACTGCCTACTACCTGCCACCTAGATGGGGTCTGCCATGCTGGAGGAGAGAACACCCGGAGCCACTGACCACCACCTGCCACCTAGATGGGGTCTGCCGTGCTGGAGGAGAGGACACCGGAGCCACTGGCCACCACCGCCACCTAGATGGGATCCGCCGTGCTGGAGGAGAGGACACCGGAGCCGCTTCCCACCACCTAGATGCGGTCCACCATGCTGGAGGAGAGGACACCCGGAGCCTCTGCCCGCCACCCGCCCCCCACCACCTAGATGGGGTCCGTTGTGCTGGAGGAGAGGACACCGGAGATGCTGACCGCCACCTAGATGAGTTCTGCCTTGCTGGAGGAGAGGAGACGGGAGCCGCTGCCCACCCACGCCACCTAGATGGGGTCCGCCATGCTGGAGGAGAGGACACCAAAGCCGCTGCCTGCCACCCCTCACCTAGATGGGATCTGCCATGCTGGAGGAGAGGACAGCGGAGCCACTGCCTACTTCCTGCCACCTAGATGGGGTCCACCGTGCTGGAAGAGAGGATACTGGAGTCGCTGCCTGCAGCCCACCACTCGCCACCTAGCTGGGGGTAAGTGCCAGACCAACTATCAGACAGCAAGTGAGCGAGCGAGCGGGCTGTGGTTGTTTGCCACCCCCCCCCCTGAAATAAACCTCACCAGCCACCACTTATGTTCACTGTGTTCATTTTAGAAAAGGAAGGGACCTTGTAAATGATACATTGATTAGACCTTTCCCCACTCTTCATCCTAAAACATCCCCCGCAGCAGCCAGGGAAGGGGAGGGAAGCCAGAAGCATTGCGGTGGAGGCGCAACACGTGGGGTGGGGAGCCCGGGCAGTAGGGGGCATCGGCACTGCACAGAGTGATTAGGGTGAGCCCAGGCACACCTGTCACAACCCCTGCGCACACCTATGATTAAAAAGCATTTAAAATACAGGATTTCCAAGGCTTTATGGTGTTGTACTGGGAGCGGCTCTATGGGCACACTTTATAAATACTTTAAAAGAAATACTTTCTTCAATTTCCGAGAAATCTTATTGTCTTGTAGGACTTCCTGACATTATCTGTGTGTTGAGCTGACTCAGAATTTTCATTGTTTTGATGAGTGTCTTCGAGAGAAGCAATTCACAGATCCCGGTCCAGGCAGATCCGTGGAAAACATTATATAGGGCCAACTACTACATTATCTATATGTCAGAATAAACCCAAGTCATCACTTGGGGGGGGGGGGTCTATCTACAAAAGAAGAATCTGTACCGCCTTTCATCAAGTGAAAGTGAATGTTGACTCATTCTGTGCGAATATGGAAAAAAAAAAAGGACTTTGGCTGATTTCTAAAGAAATTGCGCAGTTGTGCGACGCTGTACCCAAACAAATTTGACGTCCTCTTTTCCCTACAAATAGAAATTTCTTTTGGTGGTATTTGATCACCTCTGCGGTTTTTATTTTTTGCGCTATAAACAAAAATAGAACAATGATTTTGAAAACAAAAGCAATATTTTTTTTACTTTTTGCTATAATGAATATCCTCCAAAAATATATAAAAAAAAACCTAATTTCTTTATTCTTCTTCTACATATTTTTGGTAAAAAAAAAATCGCAACAAACGTAGATTAATTGGTTTGCGAAAAAGTTATAGCGTCTACAAAATAGGTGATAGATTTATGGCATTTTTATTATTAATTCTTTTTTATTAGTAATGGAGGCGATCTGTGATTTTTCAAAGATAGTTACCACCGCTCAAGGCTGTTCGGGTTCAAATCTCCCGTCCTCCACTGTGTAAGAAAGTGAGAGCTCCAGGTGCTGGCAATTGCTGTTCCAATTGTATGCGTGCAGGAGAAAAAATCTGGACAGCCGCACTCCGGAATAGGAAGATAAATAAAATCTTCTTTATTCAATAACGTGGCATAAAATCAGTACATGACACTGTTGGCGCAATACAGCTTGACCGCTAACGCGTTTCACGCTCTTGCAGAGCGCTTACTCATAGCTGGTTTACACAAAAGTGATAACCACTTTTATACATAGTACATGTCTATCACATGACCCAGCATTAACAAGGTAACACTGAGCAGCTGACAATTAAGCTGCATGAGGTCTTAGGCTGGATTCACACTTATGCATTTTTAGTGCTTTTTGCATTTTGCAGATTTGCACTACAGAATGTGTTCCATAGGAAAACAATGTTAAATGGACTGTGGTGCAAATCTGCAAAATGCAAAAAGCACTAAAAATGCATAGGTGTGAATCCAGCCTTAGCGCTGGTTTAGCCAAGTTAATGACATGCAGTGGAATCACATTTAATGCAGAAGTGTGAAGTATAAAAAAATACAAAAAAATGTTTACAAACATCTATAAATGATCTACGAAATAAAAAATGAGAAGACTGAAATAGAGACTGAGGTAAAAATGAAGAATGAATGGCCCATGTAAGTTGATAATTATTGGAATGAAATCGTGACAAAAGTAAAATGGTGAAGAATGCTATATGAAGAAATATATATATGTGTGTATGAATTGTGAGCGACCTAAACCCAGAAAAAGTCTAGAGAAGATTATTCTTCTGGAAAAGTGAACCCGATGTGAATTAGTGTGTATGAGATACATAAATATCATTTGTTGGGCATGACAGATATACAATTGGATGCCGACATATAAGTATTCCGTACATATCGATGTAGTGTGAAAACAATGGTTCAACTCACTGTCAACATATATATGCATATAATCATGATGCGCTATATTGTGAAATACTTTACAAGAAAGTATAAAAAATAAAATGTGGTAAATAAATAAAGAAGTGTAAAATAAAAATAGAAGATTTGACATGTGTAAAATAAAACAATATTCCAGTGCGATGAACTAAGTGTGAAAAGCGAGAGACAAGTGCTATATAAAGTGTGTGTAAAAACTGAACAAAGTTCAGAAGGCTGATGTGATGAGGAATAAAGACTGCAGTGAATATCCGCATTGTCTCAGGAAAACCCGACCGACTGCACTAAGACCTCTGACAGCCGATGCATACATAGATGTCATACACTCGGTCTAAGCGTGTATGGTCTTCAATCACCAATCACAAAATCTAAAAACAAAAACATGACCATAGCATGTATCAACACTCTCACAAATCTAGTTCATGTATACACACATTTTAATAGTTTCACATAACGTCAGATGCGCTCATCTTTTCTCCTCCTTCCTTGAGCTCAAGATCAAGGCTATTGGATACTTTGTCACACAATAAAAATTGTTACATGATAAACCATCTTTTAAAATTAGACAAAAGTGTATAACGTAGAGATGGACAAAACTCAACTTCTAGATTTACATTGCTGCTATTCCTGTTATAAAGTGTAGTAATAATAAGAAGAATAAAATTGAAACATAAGTAAATAAATAAATATATGAAATATTCTACACCTAAACAGGCTGGAACTCTCAAAAATGATTGTTGGTGTAGGTGGTGGAGATGACGGTGTATCATACTCGTATGTCATCTTTACCTCCTCTATATAACTGGAGTTCTGACATTTATTTGGCTACCGCTGAAAACAATGGCTTGTTGGATTCATTATAAAGAAAGAAATGGAAAGAAAAGAAACGGATTTGTCAAGGCAAGTTCATAGAAAATCGTTCTGTCTCAGTATAAATATGTGTGAGGTTTCCGGAACATCTACATATATTAACAAGTAAGTGAGTGACTTGAAGGAATGTAAAAGAAAACCAACAAACTGTTATGCCGCGTACACACGGTCGGACTTTTCGTCTACAAAAGTCTGACGGACGCCGACGGACAAAATACGGCTGACAATCCGATCGTGTGTGGGCTTCCCTGGACTTTCAGCGGACTTTTCCAGCCGCAAATCTGACGGACTTTAGATTTGAAACATGCTTCAAATCTTTACGTCGTAACTCCGCCGGACCCAGAAATCCGCTCGTCTGTATGCTAGTCCGACGGACAAAAACCCATGCTAGGACAGCTATTGCTCAATGTCCTTATTTTAGTCTGGTGTACGTCATCACGTACGAATCCATCAGACTTTTGTGTGATCGTATGTAGGCAAGTCCGTTCGTTAGAAAGTCTGCCGCAAGTCCGCCAAAAGTCCATCGAAAGTCTGTCGGACAGGCTGTCGGACTTTTGTAGACGAAAAGTCTGACCATGTGTACGCGGCATTAGAGCTCATACTGAGTATTCTCATTCATAAAAATGGGACACGTCCCATTCAAAATTTAACCCCCGCGGGATCCTAGTGTCCAATGAGAAAATCCAAAGGACTTCACGCTTGCACAGTATTTGGAATTTATCGCCTCCTCTTACTGGTGTCATATTCCTGTCAATACCTTGAATAACCAAACTAGGATCCCGCGGGGGTTAAATTTTGAATGGGACGTGTCCCATTTTTATGAATGAGAATACCCAGTATGAACTCTAATGCCGCGTACACACGGTCAGACTTTTCGTCTACAAAAGTCCGACAGCCCGTCCGACAGACTTTCGACGGACTTTTGGCGGACTTGCGGCAGACTTTCTAACGAACGGACTTGCCTACACACGATCACACAAAAGTCTGACGGATTCGTACGTGATGACGTACACCGGACTAAAATAAGGAAGTTGATAGCCAGTAGCCAATAGCTGCCCTAGCGTGGGTTTTTGTCCGTCGGACTAGCATACAGATGAGCGGATTTCTGGGTCCGGCGGAGTTACGACGTAAAGATTTGAAGCATGTTTCAAATCTAAAGTCCGTCAGATTTGCGGCTGGAAAAGTCCCCTGAAAGTCTGGGGAAGCCCACACACGATCGGATTGTCCGCTGTATTTTGTCCGTCGGCGTCCGTCTGACTTTTGTAGACGAAAAGTCCGACCGTGTGTACGCGGCATAACAGTTTGTTGGTTTTCTTTTACATTCCTTCAAGTCACTCACTTACTTGTTAATATATGTAGATGTTCCGGAAACCACACACATATATATACTGAGACAGAACAATTCTCTATGAACTTGCCTTGACAAATCCATTTCTTTTCTTTCCATTTCTTTCTTTATAATGAATCCAACAAGCCATTGTTTTCAGCGGTAGCCATATAAATGTCAGAACTCCAGTTATATAGAGGAGGTAAAGATGACATACGAGTATGATACACCGTCATCTCCACCACCTACACCAAAAATCATTTTTGAGAGTTCTAGCCTGTTTAGGTGTAGAATATTTCATATATTTATTTATTTACTTATGTTTCAATTTTATTCTTCTTATTATTACTACACTTTATAACAGGAATAGCAGCAATGTAAAGCTAGAAGTTGAGTTTTATCCATCTCTACGTTATACACTTTTGTCTAATTTTAAAAGATGGTTTATCATGTAACAATTTTTATTGTGTGACAAAGTATCCAATAGCCTTGATCTTGAGCTCAAGGAAGGAGGAGAAAAGATGAGCGCATCTGACGTCATGTGAAACTATTCAAATGTGTATAAACATGAACTAGATTTGTGAGAGTATTGATACATGCTATGTTCATGTTTTTGTTTTTAGATGTTGTGATTGATGATTGAAGACCATACACGCTTAGACCGAGTGTATGACATCTATGTATGCATCGGCTGTCAGAGGTCTTAGTGCAGTCGGTCGGGTTTTCCTGAGACAATGCGGATATTCACTGCAGTCTTTATTCCTCATCACATCAGCCTTCTGAACTTTGTTCAGTTTTTACACACACTTTATATAGCACTTGTCTCTCGCTTTTCACACTTAGTTCATCGCACTGGAATATTGTTTTATTTTACACATGTCAAATCTTCTATTTTTATTTGACACTTCTTTATTTATTTACCACATTTTATTTTTTATACTTTCTTGTAAAGTATTTCACAATATAGCGCATCATGATTATATGCATATATATATGTTGACAGTGAGTTGAACCATTGTTTCACACTACATCGATATGTATGGAATACTTATATGTCGGCATCCAATTGTATATCTGTCATGCCCAACAAATCATATTTACTGTAGGTATCTCATACACTCTAATAGGGCGTACACGCGGTCGGACTTTGTTCGGACATTCCGACAACAAAATCCTAGGATTTTTTCCGACGGATGTTGGCTCAAACTTGTCTTGCATACACACGGTCGCACAAAGTTGTAGGAAAATCCGATCATTCTGAACGCGGTGACGTAAAACACGTACGTCGGGACTATAAACGGGGCAGTGGCCAATAGCTTTCATCTCTTTATTTATTCTGAGCATGCGTGGCACTTTGTCCGTTGGATTTGTGTACACACGATCGGAATTTCCGACAACGGATTTTGTTGTCGGAAAATTTTATCTCCTGCTGTCCAACTTTGTGTGTCGGAAAATCCGATGGAAAATGTCTGATGGAGCCCACACACGGTCGGAATTTCCAACAACACGCTCCGATCGGACATTTTCCATCGGAAAATCCGACCGTGTGTACGGGGCAATTCACACCGGGTTCACTTTTCCAGAAGAATAATCTTCTCTAGACTTTTTCTGGGTTTAGGTCGCTCACAATTCATACACACATATATATATTTTTTTATATAGCATTCTTCACCATTTTACTTTTGTCACGATTTCATTCCAATAATTATCAACTTATATGGGCCATTCATTCTTCATTTTTACCTCAGTCTCTATTTCAGTCTTCTCATTTTTTATTTCATAGATCATTTATAGATGTTTGTAAATTTTTTTTTTGTTGTATTTTTTATACTTCACATTTCTGCATTAAATGTGATTCCACTGCAAGTCATTAACTCGGCTAAACCAGCGCTAAGACCTCATGCAGCTTAATTGTCAGCTGCTCAGTGTTACCTTGTTAATGCTGGGTCATGTGATAGACATGTACTATGTATAAAAGTGGTCATCACTTTTGTGTAAACCAGCTATGAGTAAGTGCTCTGCAAGAGCGTGAAACGCGTTAGCGCTCAAGCTGTATTGCTCCAACAGTGTCATTCAAATAAATGGTTTAACTGATTTACACTATAGAGAAAATTTTTTATTTCTCTGGGTCCCCCCGACTTGTCGATTGAATCCACCGGACGGAGAGATCCTGTCTGCCCCTTCCCTGTGAGGAGATTGGAGGTGCCGGTTTCCCCTGAGTGGATACTCACAGATAAGCTGATTTTTAGCTTACCTCTGGTAAGCGTGCATTCATTAAGGTGGGGGATTGGTGGAGTGCGGTCTTTTTGGATTTTTCCTACTGTGTAAATGATACTGGCAGGGAAGGGGTTAAACACTAGGGGGCGAGGAAGGGGTTAAGTGTGTTCTAACTGCAGGGGGGAGGGACTTCCACTGACATGACAGCGATTACCGCTCCCGATGACAGGGAGCAGTAGATCCCTGTCATGTCACAAGGCAGAACAGGGAAATGCCTTGTTTACATAGACATCTCCCCGTTCTGCCGTTCCGTGACATGATCGCGGGACACCGACGGACATCGAGTCCGCGGTCACACTGTACTGATCATTTCTTTGTCAGTGGGCAAACGTACGAAATCAGCAGCCGATCAAATACTTTTTCCCCTCACTCTACAAGGGAGACTTCATTGTGTGCAGTCTATAGAACAGGGGTATTCAATTAAAATTCACGGAGGTCCAGGCAGTAAAATTTTCTCCAGCAGAGGTCTGAATCTCATCATGTGCACTGACAAAAAATGCGCTCGTTTTCGTTTCATTCGTTTTTTTGCTTTTTATCGGAAGTCCCCCCTCCCCCCCCAAAAAAATTGAAAATCATATCGGTCTCATATGGATTTTAAGGAGGGGGGGCATGTAAAATCAATAAAAAAAATAGCATGGGGTCTGCACAAATTCCATACCAGAAGTTTTGAGAAAACCTTATACATAAAACAAGCAAAAGTCTGAGGTTCCCCCTCAAAACCCATACCGGACCCTTATCTAAGCAAGCCAATTAAATTAAATGAAATGAAATGTTAGTGAAAAGCAATTTTTTTTTTTTTAATAAATAGGCCCCTGGGTCTTCTAAACCTAAAGTTCTTTTATTATTTGCATTAGTAAAGTACCGCATTATGGCCACTAGATGGAGCTGAGAAGCATAGGGAAAATATGGTTGCGGTTAACGAGCGTTTTGAAAGACAGGCAACTTTTTTTTAAAAATCCTGACTCGGGTTGCGAGTTTTGTCTCAGAATTCAAGCCAATGTGGTGTGCAGTACCACATTTAGCCAGAGGTGTGGGGGGGGGGGGGCGCCAGTGACACTTGTAACGATTTTGAGCCGTTCAGAAATACTCAGAATCACTCGGAAATACTCGGTTCCTGAGTGTTTCCGAGCCTTTCCAAGGGTTTCCGAGTTCAGCCAAGCTGTCCCCAAATATTTCTGAGGCTCTCCAGCGCCCCCCCACCTCTGGACACATGCGATATTGCATGCAATAGAAGTCAATGCAGAAACAAATTATCTTTGTTTCCATTTCTATGGGGAAACTCGCTTTGATATGCGAGTGCTTTGGCTTCCAAGCATTCTCCTGGAACAGATTATGAGTGTGAATGTTCCACTGGTTACATTTCATTTCTAATTCTAGCATTCTCTAGAATTGTTACATTGTATATCTTGTCATTCCAAAGGTCAGTTTGAAGCCCCCGTCCCAGTACTTCTAGACATTTCTTCCAGATCCTTGCAAATGTATGCATGCTGTCCAGTGGCGGCCGATCCATAGAGGACAAACAGGCACCCCCTATCCATGCGTCTGGCCTCCTGATCTACATATCAAGGCGCCGGACTATGGATTCCACTGGAAGAGGGGGGTGTTTTTTGAAGCACATGATTCGAGCCAGAGGCTCTAATAGGCTTCCAAAAAGGGTGGGCTTGGGGAGCAGAGCACTGCGCTTCGAGCCCACCCAGTTGTGTGACAATAGTGAACAAATTTTCACTATTTTTCACACTAAAGTTTCTCCCCGCCAATCAGTAGGCAGGTCGAGAGACCTGTTTTCCGATTGGCCAAAGCGTCGGGCGATCCTATTGGATGCCTAGCGCTTAGGCGGAAGAGAGAGGAGACACATGGCAGAGGAAGCTGCTGGAGGAGCGGACACTGGAGCCGCTGCCCGCACCCCGCTGCATGCACAGTGGGTGGATCGTGCTGGAGGACAACACTGTCCGCCACCTAGATCAGATAAATGCCCGACTGCTGGCTGCCCGGGGTTGCGGGAGTAGTAGTGTCATGCCGCCAGCCCCCTGGGGGGGTGGTAGTGCTGTGCCGCCGGTCGCCCAGGGGGGTGGTTGTTTGCCGCCCCCCCAAAAAGAAAAACCCACCAGTCGTCATTGATGGTGCCCCTTTTGGAATATGTTACTCTTCTAATACCATAAGTACTCGTTTACACTTGCTTCAAAATGTGGCATTGGAAATACTTTTTTAAAGCACTTTGAATACCAATCAAAGCTCATGTCACTAAATAAAATGGTCACCTTACAGTCCTGGTCACACCTTGTGTTTGCTTTGCTTCAAAAATGATATCCCATGTCACTTTCTTGGTACTTCAAAGCCTCTGCTAAGCCTCCATAGAAGTCTATGACAACGTTCACCAACAGCACCTGCAGCTTTTGAGAGGCTTTTTCTCAGAGTTAGCTTTGCTTTGTTTTGGAGATATTGCAGGTATGAGATATCCCAGGATGCACTGGGAAACCAACAAGTGAACCAGAAAGACATCGTCAGCAGTCACTTCCGGTTCATGTGTATATATTCTAGAGATGTCCGCTGCAGACGTCACATCTGGTGTGCAGGGTGGAGCAGCAGGAAGGTGAGCGGGGTCCAGACTGGAGCGGAGCAATTAGCAGATAGCATACGTGTTGTGCAACATGGGAACGCTATAGTAGAATGTGAATGGGACTGGAGAGTGAGGACTGAGCAGGGGATCAGCAGTGCTGGGGGACCAGAGCAGGAGAAACTAGCAGATGTCACACGTGGTGAGCAATGTAGGAGCAAGATGAGCAGGTACCAGAAAGAGAGGAGGATCAGCAAACCAGAGGATCAGCAGAGCTAAGGGTTACTTCTGAGTGGGGGATCAGCAGAGCTGGGGATACTAGTGAGTGGGGCATCAGCAGAGCTGATGGACCAGAGCGGGAGAAACTAGCAGATGTCACACATGATTTGCAGCGTGGGAGCAATATAGCAGGGAGGTAAACAGGAGGATCAAAAAAACAGAGGATTAGCAGAGCCAAGGGTTACTTCTGAGTGGGGGATGAGCAGAGCTGGGGTACTACTATGTGGGGCATCAGCAGAGCTGAGGGTAATACTGAGCAGGGATCTGCTGAATGAGGTTACTATTATGCTGGGGATCTGCTGAATGGGATACTAATGAGCTGAGAATCTGCCTAATGAGGGATACTAATGAGCTGGGGATCTGCTGGGCAGGGGTACTAATGAGCTGGGGATCTTCTGGGCAGGGGTACTAATGAGCTGGGGATCTTCTGAATGTGGGTACTAATGAGCTGGGGATCTGCTGAATGAGGGTACTAATGAGCTGGGGATCTGCTGAGCAGGGGTACCAATAAGCTAGGGATCTGCTGAACAGTAGGGATGGACCAAACACCCCCCTGTTCGGTTCGCAGCAGAACAGGCTAAAAATTTGTTTGAACACGCAAACCCTGTTAAAGTCTATGGGACACGAACATGAAAAATCAAAAGTGCTAATTTTAAGGGTTAATATGCAAGTTATTGTCATAAAAAGTGTTTGGGGACCCGGGTCCTGCCCCAGGGGACATGTATCAATGCAAAAAGTTTTTAAAACGGCTGGAGCAGGGATTTTAATAATGCTTAAAGTGAAACAATAAAAGTGAAATATTCCTTTAAATTTCGTACCTGGGTGGTGTCTATAGTATGCCTGTAAGGGGCGCATGTTTCCCGTGTTTTCCAACAGTCTGAGAGCAAAAATTACATTTCTAAAGGAAAAAAAAGTCATTTAAAAGTACTAGCGG
This sequence comes from Lithobates clamitans, assembly GCA_037952925.1. Lineage (NCBI taxonomy): Eukaryota > Metazoa > Chordata > Amphibia > Anura > Ranidae > Lithobates > Lithobates clamitans. The sequence goes on along the minus strand of JBBGZY010002080.1, from coordinate 186,627 downwards.
TAGCGCCGGCAGCTATAATTAATTGTCGGGTCTCTGCAATACTCATAAAAGTCATTAAAAAAAACGGCCTGGGGTTCCCCCACAGTGCATTACCAGGCCCTTTGGGTCTGGTATGAATATTAAGGGGAACCCTGAACCAAAATGTAAAAAAAAATGCGTGGGGGTCCCCCAAATTCCATACCAGGCCTTTCAGGTCTGGTGTGGATTTTAGGGGAACCCCGCGCCAAATTAAAACAAAAAATGGCGTGGGGGTCCCGCTAAAAATCCATACCAGACCCTTATCTGAACACGTAACCTGAACATTACCAGGCCACATGCCCTCAACACGGGGAGGATGTCCCCATGTTGATGGAGACAAGGGCCTTATCCCCACAACTCTTGCCGGTGGTTGTGGGGGTATGCGGGTGGGGGGCTTATTGGAATCTGGAAGCTCCTTTTAACAAGGGGACCCCCAGATCCCCACCCCCTCATGTGTGATATGGTAATAGGGTACAAAAGTACCCCTACCATTTCACAAAAAAAGTGTCAAAAATGTTAAAAAAGACAAGAGACGGTTTTTGACAATTCCTTTATTAATGTCTTCTTCTTTCCCTGCTTCTTCTTCCATCTTCTTCTGGTCTTCATTTGGTTTTCTTCCTCCATCTTGTTCTTCCCCCGCTTCTTCCTCTTCTTCCTCCGATCCTTTGCTTCTTCCTTCGGTCTTCTCGGCCTACCCGGTTATATAAAGGGTAACCCGCCCCCCATGACACCACGGGGAAAGCCATAGGGAAGTCCCCATAAAGTCCCCGTGTGTCAGAGGGGGGGCGGGGTCACCGGGTGGTCGTGCCCTCAGTTATATAAGAACTGTCAGAAGAACAGAAGCGTTACACAGCGGGAACCTCCCATGGATGCGGATCGTCCGGAGAACGAAGCAGGGAAGAAGACCCTGGAGAAAGATGCGGACGAGAAGACCGAAGGAAGAAGCAGAGGATCGGAGGAAGAAGTGGAGGAAGAACAAGATGGAGGAAGAAAACCGAATGAAGACCAGAAGAAGATGGAAGAAGAAGCAGGGAAAGAAGAAGGCTTTAATAAAGGAATTGACAAAAACCGTCTTTTATCTTCTTTAACATTTTTTACACTTTTTTTGTGAAATGGTAGGGGTACATTTGTACCCCATTACCATTTTACACAGGGGGGGTGAGATCTGGGGGTCCCCTTGTTAAAGGGGGCTTCGAGATTCTGATAAGCCTCCTGCCCGAAGACCCCCACAAACACCGGGCAAGGGTTGTGGGGATGAGGCCCTTGTCCCCATCAACATGGGGACATCCTCCCCATGTTGAGGGCATGTGGCCTGGTACAGTTCAGGAGGGGGGGGCGCTCTCTCGTCCTCCCCTTTTCCTGTGGCCTGCCAGGTTGTGTGCTCGGATAAGGGTCTGGTATGGATTTTTAGGGGGACCCCCACGCCATTTTTTATTTATTTTGGCACGGGGTTCCCCTTAAAATGCATACCAGGCCTGAAGGGCCTGGTATGGAATTTGGGGGGACCCCCACGCCATTGATTTTTTTTATTTTGGTGCGGGGTTCCCCTTAATATCCATACCAGACCTGGAGGGCCTGGTATGGAATTTTGGGGGACCCCCACACATTTTTTTTTTTAATTTTTCTTTTGGGGTTCCCCTTAATATTCATACCAGACCCAAAGGGCCCGGTAATGCACTGTGGGGGAATCCCAGGCCATTTTTTTCAATGACTTTTATGAGTATTGCCGAGACCTGACAATTCATTATAGCTGCCGGCGCTACCGCTAGTACTTTTAAATGACTTTCTTTTCCTTTAGAAATGTCATTTTGTTCTCGGACTGTTGTAAACACGGAAAACATGCGCCCCTACAGGCATACTATAGACACCCCCCAAGCATGATATTTAAAGGAATATTTCATTTTTATTGTTTCACTTTAAGCATTATTAAAATCACTGCTCCCGAAAAAACTGCAGTTTTAAAACTTTTTTTGCATTGATCCATGTCCCCTGGGGCCGGACCCGGGTCCCCAAACACTTTTTATGACAATAGCTTGTATAATAATCTTTAAAATTAGCACTTTTGATTTCTCCTATAGACTTTTAAAGGGTGTTCCGCGGCCCTTGAATTTGACGCGAACACACCAAATTGTTCGCTATTCGGTGAATGGGCGAACAGCCAATGTTCGAGTCAAACTCATGTTCGACCCAAACAGACAGCCCATCCCTACTGAACAGGGGTAAAAATGAGATGGGGTTCTACTAGGCTCCTTTAAAACAAAAAGAAAATCAACACACACAGGGCATTTGCTAAGATTTAACCACTCGCAGGCCGCCCGCCGCCATTGTACGTCGGCTATTTGAAGTGGAATACCATTGTTTTGGCAGCAGCTAGCTAACCCCGGTATCTTCTTCAACAGCGGGCGGTCTGCTTTCAGATAAAAGTGGCCTCTGTGGTGGATTCGCCGCAATCTCACTTTTATCGAGGGCGGGAGAGGCCACCCCCCCCCTCCCGCCACGCTCCGGTCGTCTCTGCCGCTTACCGAAGCCGCCGGTAGCAGCAGAGACGATCGCGTCCTCGCCCCTGACAGGCCTGGAGCAGAGTGAGGGAAAGATGGCCCCCACTCGGCTCCATAACATTGGATGGCGGAAGCGACCTCAAACATCACTTCCGCCCAATGGTCTTAAAGGGGATTTTTTTTTTTGTAAAAAAAAAAAAGAAATTTTTTATTTTTTATTTATTTTTATTTTTTATTGCATTTTAGTGTAAATATGAAATCTGAGGTCTTTTTGACCCCAGATCTCACATTAAAGATGTCCTGCCATGCATTTTTTCTATTACAAGGGATGTTACAATCATAGAAAATACACATATTAGACAAAATATGGGGAAAATGTGTTACTTTTGTGACATTCATCCAGTGTTTTGTTTTATAAATACACCCCAAGCTGGTCTAACAATTACTAAAATTATTGTACTGTGTGACATGAAGAGATCCCAAAATACATCATTTAGAATCAAATATCATTTCAGCTTAAAATCTCAAAATGTATCTGAACTATAAAGCTAATATACATGCATTCCATCTATTACAGTGTAGGGATGAGCTGATGGTTCCATACAGTAGTGGCTGATGCTCCAGCCGGGGGGTGGGGGGGGGGCAAACAAACTGCCCGAACCCCCCCCACCACGGGTGGTACTCACATGGTCGGGCTCTCAAACTGCGCCAATGCAGAGCACTGTGAGATCCCTCTGGGCGGCCATCTCCCGAGTCCCGGATCTCCCTGTACATCCTTCCCTCTGGCCCGGCCAATTTGATCGATTCTCCTCTCGGCTATTCGCGCTCCTCCCACTTCCTGGTTGGTCAGGAGGAGAAGCAGGAGGACAATAGCGAATATTAATTCGCTACTGTCTCATAACTGGGTGGGCTTAGGGCGCAGAGCACTGCACTCCCAAGCCCACCCTTTTTGTAAACCAATTAGAGCCTCAGGCTCTATTCATGTGCTTCGAAAAAAGCAAAAAAATTGGATTGGAATCCATGCATCCGGCCCCCTGCATGTAGATTAGGGGGCCGGACGCATAGATAGAGGGGGGGCGGCGCACCTGAGCCCTGCATTACGGGTCACCACTGGTTTCAAAAGAAGCTAGGTTCAGACCAAACTTTGGCTTCTTGGGCATTCAAACGAGGGTCCGATCTACTGCACTTTTGTCCCCCTGTTCCCGGCGGGAACTCTGCATCATATAGATCCAAACTGTGGTCCTCCAGTTGTTCAGGAACTACAATTCCCATCATGCCTAGTCATGTCTGTGAATGTCAGAGTTTTACAATGCCTCATGGGATGTGTAGTTCTGCAACAGCTTAGGTTGCAACGGCCATAGTTTGGAGATCCATGATATAGATGAAGCTCCCCATGACACTCTGGAGGCATGGTGGCACCTTCAGAGGCAGGCGTGGGCCAGCTTTTCACCCCAGTGCTGAGTCCATGGCTAAAATCGGGGACCAAGAGAGAACATTGGGTGTCAGTCACTTTTTTTTAAAAGATTTATAGTAGAACGGACAAGGAGGTGAGGGGTCCCAGATACCAAGCAGATAGACTTACAGACTTTCCAGATCCATGTCCAACTTCACAGTGTCAGAACCCTTAAGCCAACCTGGTGACACTGTAGGCAGTAACATAACTGGTTCCCAGACTTTGCTCTGTCTTGCTGGTTCAGTGCCCTTTACTCTGTCCCCTAGGCTTTAGTGCATCCTCCAAGTGAATCACCACCCCCTGCAGGTAACCAGCCTTCTTTCTGGATTTCTCCAGCAAGGTCCTCATCTGAGTCTCATCCTTGGCTGAGCTTCCTCCATTGCCAAGTAGGACAGCTCCAGGCCCACTTCAGGCCTATTTTGCTTCTAGAGCGCATGACAGGCCCCACACAGGCTATGGGCCTTACAGATAGCTCAGACCAGCACACCTTCCCAGGCCTCAGCCTGGGGGAAGAGAGAGACCACAAGGCCTGGCCCCACTATTTATATACTCCAGTGCACCAGTGGCCATGAACCTCCTACTGGACTGAATGAAGTAAACTCAGTCCTGCAATGAAATCTCATAATATTGCTGGTATCAGTGACACCTACTAGGAGCAGTGAGAAATCACAACCCCACTGAGCTTAAGGAAAGTGAAAAACTATACAATCAATCTGGGCTGACTACCACCCAGCCAAAAACTACATTTAGGATAGCAGACCTCGTTTTTTTACAAGGGAGCTACATATAGAAGCAATATTTCTACGGCTTCTGTATATGACAGCTCCCTACTGTCACTGGTTCCTAAGGAAGTCGGGGGGGGGGGGGGGGGCTTGCACCTCTGACGTCTCTAGGAACCACTGATGTCACCAGGGACAGCACAGAGCCACAAGACCAGGTGACAAGCATTGCAGAGGAGGTGACTTTGCTGCCATAGTGTGTGCATGACAGAGTTCAGGGGATGGGGGGCACTGTGTCCCCATGTCATTTATTGATTGGAAGTGTGGTGTCCCCATGTCATTTATTGATTGGAAGTGTGGTGTCCCCATGTCATTTATTGATTGGAAGTGTGGTGTCCCCATGTCATTTATTGATTGGAAGTGTGGTGTCCCCATGTCATTTATTGATTGGAAGTGTGGTGTCCCCATGTCATTTATTGATTGGAAGTGTGGTGTCCCCATGTCATTTATTGATTGGAAGTGTGGTGTCCTCATGTCATTTATTGATTGGAAGTGTGGTGTCCTCATGTCATTTATTGATTGGAAGTGTGGTGTCCCCATGTTATTTATTGATTGGAAGTGTGGTGTCCCCATGTCATTTATTAATTGGAAGTGTGGTGTCCCCATGTCATTTATTAATTGGAAGTGTGGTGTCTTCATGTCATTTATTAATTGGAAGTGTGGTGTCTTCATGTCATTTATTAATTGGAAGTGTGGTGTCCCCATGTCATTTATTGATTGGAAGTGTGGTGTCCCCATGTCATTTATTGATTGGAAGTGTGGTGTCCCAATGCCAATTATTGATTGGAAGTGTTGTGTCCTCGTGTCATTTATTGATTGGAAGTGTGGTGTTCCCATGTCATTTATTGATTGGAAGTGTGGTGTCCTCATGTCATTTATTGATTGGAAGTGTGGTGTCCTCATGTCATTTATTGATTGGAAGTGTGGTGTCCTCATGTCATTTATTGATTGGAAGTGTGGTGTCCTCAGGTCATTTATTGATTGGAAGTGTGGTGTCCCCATGTCATTTATTGATTGGAAGTGTGGTGTCCTCATGTAATTTATTGATTGGAAGTGTGGTGTCCCCATGTCATTTACTGATTGGAAGTGTGGTGTCCCCATGTCATTTATTGATTGGAAGTGTGGTGTCCCCATGTCATTTTTTGATTGGAAGTGTGGTGTCCCCGTGTCACTTATTGTTTTGAAGTGTGGTGTCTCCATGTCATTTACTGATTGGAAGTGTGGTGTCCACATGTCATTTTTTGATTGGAAGTGTGGTGTCCCCATGCCATTTATTGATTGGAAGTGTGGTGTCCCCATGTCATTTATTGATTGGATGTGTGGTGTCCCCATGTTATTTATTGATTGGAAGTGTGATGTCCCCATGTCATTTATTGATTGGATGTGTGGTGTCCCCATGTTATTTATTGATTGGAAGTGTGGTGTCCCCATGTCACTTATTGATTGGAAGTGTGGTGTCCCCATGTCATTTATTGATTGGAAGTGTGGTGTCCCCATGTCATTTATTGATTGAAAGTGTGGTGTCCCCATGTCATTTTTTAATTGGAAGTGTGGTGTCTTCATGTCATTTATTAATTGGAAGTGTGGTGTCCCCATGTCATTTATTGATTGGAAGTGTGGTGTCCCAATGCCAATTATTGATTGGAAGTGTGGTGTCCTCATGTCATTTATTGATTGGAAGTGTGGTGTCTTCATGCCATTTATTGATTGGAAGTGTGGTGTCCCCATCTCATTTATTAATTGGAAGTTTGGTGTCCCCATGCCATTTATTGAAGGAAAATGTGGTGTCCTCAGGTCATTTATTGATCGGAAGTGTGGTGTCCCCATCTCATTTATTGATTGGAAGTGTAGTGTCCCCATGCCATTTATTGATTGAAAGTGTGGTGTCCTCATGTCATTTATTGATTGGAAGTGTAGTATCCCAATGCCATGTATTGATTGGAAGTGTAGTGTCCCCATGCCATTTATTGATTGGAAGTGTGGTGTCCTCGTGTCATTTATTGATTGGAAGTGTGGTGACCCATGCCAATTATTGATTGGAAGTGTGGTGTCCCCATGCCAATTATTGATTGGAAGTGTGGTGTCCCCATGCCAATTATTGATTGGAAGTGTGGTGTCTTCATGCCATTTATTGATTGGAAGTGTGGTGTCTTCATGCCATTTATTGATTGGAGGTGTGGTGTCCCCATGCCATTTATTGATTGAAAGTGTGGTGTCCTCGTGTCATTTATTGATTGGAAGTGTGATGTCCCCATGTAATTTATTGATTGGAAGTGTTGTGTCCTCATGTCATTTATTGATTGGAAGTGTGGTGTCCCCATGTAATTTCCTGATTGGGGATCATGGCGTCTCCATGTCAAATATTGATTGGTGTCACTGTGTCATTTATTGATTGGAATCATGGTACCCTCCCCCCATGTCATTTATTGATTGGGGTCATGGTGTCCCCATGTCAGTGGTGGAACTACCAGGGTAACAAAAATTGCATTTGTGACTGGGCCCTGAAATTCTGCCACTGTGGAGGGGGGGGCAGACAGCAGGGAGGTGGACAGTTGCAAAACATGTGAAGAGGTCCTGTTGCGGGACCATAATGGATGGAGACAAATACAGGGCAATCTTAGAAGAAAACCTGTTAGAGTCTGCAAAATCTTGAGACTGGGGCGGAGGTTCACCTTCCAGCAGGACAACGACCCTAAACATACAGCCAGAGCTACAATGGAATGGTTTAGATCAAAGTATATTCATGTATTAGAATGTCCCAGTCAAAGTTCAGACCTGAATCCAATTGAGAATCTGTGGAAAGACTTGAAAATAGCTGTTCACAGATGTTCTCTGCAGCTGTAATTGCAGGGAAAGAAGGGTTCTACAAAGTATTGACCTAGGGGGGCGCTATACAAATGCACACCACACTTTTCACAGATTTATTTGTAAAAAATAATGTCAAAAAACATTTATTATTTTCCTTCCACTTCACAATTATGTGCCACTTTGTGTTGGTCTATCATATAAAATCCCAATAAAATACATTTATGTGTTTGGTTGTAACGTGACAAAATGTGGAAAATTTCTAGTGGTATGAAAACTTTTCCAAGGCACCGTATATCAATAAACCTTTTTCTTCACAAGCTCTGATGAAGAGGGACCAACAAGTCCCCCACAAGCAATTGGCTACTTCTAAACCTTTTTATTAAATCAAATAAAGACCCATTGGATCTACAAATTGACCAGTGGTGCTTTCATATTTCTTCTATATTTATAAATGGCACTCCGAGGACCCCATTGAGCCCACCTGCTCCTAGAGAGTTGCCTTGGTTGGTCAACTAAATTGAGAACTAGTCTTTAAACTGGGGTCCAGCCCTTCACCAATAACTCATTTCTATGTGCAGGAACAATTCACTGTCCCAACCTGAGTGACCACTCTCCTGTCCTTCTCAGTGTCTCCTCGTTGGGTGGTGGACCTCCACTGAGAAGGTTGGTTTCATCTCTCCACTAGTAGTGCCCTGTGTTCACATTGTTCACATTCACAATGTTTGTTGGTTGGGATTGGTATGAGGGGACGGGGTACATGATGCTCTGCCCTGGCATCGTCACCGTGGTGGTCTGAGCCATTACAATGGAAGCCGGTTGCTTGTATCTCTTGATCTCTCGAGCCATCTGGCACCAGGAACAGAATAAACACCAATACAACATGGAGGAGTCATCGCAGATTGACCCCTGGGGGGGAAGAGAGTAGAGGGGGTAAGGAGAAAGTGGGGGGGAGGGGAAATAAGAGAGGGGCGGGGGAGAAAGGGAGAGGGAGGGGGAAGAACAGAGAGGTGGGGGGGTGAATAAAATTAAGGGGAAGGGGAGAAAGGGAGAGATAAGATTAAGAGAGAAGAGAGAGTGGAGGGGGGATTGAGAGGAGAGAGAGGGGAATACAAAGCAGGGCAGGGGAGAAGAGAGGGGAAGAGGGTGTAGAGAGAGTAGAGAGTAGTGAGTGGAGGGGGAAAAGGGGAGAGGAGAGAGGGAAGAAAGAGGGGGTAGAAAAAGCAGTAGACAGGAAGAGGAGAGAGAAATCTGGGGTACAGGAAAAAAAGAAGGGGGAGGGCAAAGGAGGGTGGAGGAGGAAATAAAAGGGGGGATAGGAGAAAATGGAAGACAGCTAGAGAGGGGGAGGGAGAAAGAAAGAGAATGGGGGAGAGGTGAGAGAGAAGAGAAAGAGTGGGAGAGGAGAGAGAGATACAAAGCAAAGGGAGGGGTAGAGAGTGGAGCAAGAAAGGAGAGAGAAAAGGAGAAATAATATGATTGAGGAGAGAAAGAGAGGTAGAAAAAGTACACAGAGGGAGTGAAGAGAGTGATGTGGGGTACAGGAGAGAAAGAAGGAGAGAAGAAGGAGATGAGAGGAAGAAGGAGAGGGGAGAGGAGAGAAAGAATGGAAGAAGAGGAGACAAAGAAGGTGAGGAGAGGAGAGAAGAAGGAGAGGAGAGAAGAAGGTGAGGAGAGAAAGAAGGAGAGGAGAGTAAGAAGTAGAGGATAGGAGAGAAAGACTGAGAGGCTATAAAGAAGGAGAGGAGAAAATAGAAAGATGAGATGAGAGAATGAAGAAGAGGAGAGAAAGAGGGAGAGGAGAGAAAAAAAGGAGAGGAGATGAGAGAAAGAAGGAGAGGAGAGAAGAGGAAGGAGAGGTGAGAAGAGAAAGAAGGAGAGGAGAGAAAGAAGGAGAGACGAAAGAGGAGAGGATAGAAGAAGGAGAGAAAGAGAGAAAGAGAGAGAGAGAGAGAGAGAGAGAGAAGAGGAGAGGAGAGGAGAGGAGAGGAGAGGAGAGGAGAGATAGAGATAGAGATAGAGATAGAGATAGAGATAGAGATAGAGATAGAGAGGAGAGAAATAAGGAGAAGAGAGGTCAGTCTCCAGGCCTTGAGCAGAAATTCTTTCATTGAAGTAGAATAATAAATGAGTTATGTGTTTCATTCCAGAAAGGGGTGTATGTAGAAGAGGCGGAATCTGATATTCTGTTTTGGATTTATGATGATTTTTAGCTTTCTTTTCCAGGTAAATAATACTATTGGAGGATGAAACTTTCTTCTTCACTGAGAAGGAGACATACCTGGGGTATTGCCCAAGTACCGGATGTATCCCATATACCCAATACCACTTTACTTATTTAAATAAATCATACCAGACATACTTCTGGGTTTAAAAGGCCATATTAGCCCTTTTATTACAATCACCAACCATAAAATAACGTTATTACATAATATAACTGTTAATAAACAGAAAAAACATACCCTAACCTCTCAGCCTGAATGTAACTGCCTGTTTCTATGTCTTAGGATTTTTGAAGGTTCCCTTGACTGGCCAACTAGCTGTATCTGGTACCACCTTGCCTTTTCACGGCCCCCAGACGCAACTTACATCGACTCAGGGACAATTGTTTGGTAACTTCTCCAGCCGATACAGCCAACTGCCCCAACATGTCTTACTTCCTCCCTTATTAGGGCAGGAACACCCATACCAGAGATGGGCCCAACCCATCATTCACCAAAGAACGTAACCATCTCCGCCTTCAAAAACCCTATGACCTCTGACACAGACGCCCAGCGTGAAACCTTACGCCTGGGCGGCCGCCACACCCGAATGGCACGTTGAATACCTTCCTGTAGACCCAAAAACCAAAAGTCAATCCCCACCGCATTTAAATGAACCCCGTTCCCTATTCCAGAACAGCCAATGGTCCTTTTCCAAGTCCCAGTGGCGAATAGCCAAGCCAAAAAACTTTGACACTTCTTTGTTAACTTTGATTCTAGCTTTGTTAACCCGCTCCACCGACAGCGCCAAATGCCAGGAAGTCCTGGCCACCATGTTGGACCACACAATTATAGATTTAGGGAACAGGGACCGCAAGTGCAAAAAATCTAATTTGATGTCCCTGCACAATTTTCGTGAGGCGCGAAGCCCCAGGTCATTGCCCCCCGCATGCAACAGGAGCACGTCTGGGGGCCTGTCAAGACGAGAATGTACCTCTGGTAAGACCCTGGACCATTCCATCCCCGGGACCCCGATCCATCTGATCCTGACCTATCCCCTGTAAAGACCTAACTGTCGACCCTCAGGCCTAACCACAGCCCTTTTAGCCCCCCAAAAAACATTTGAATGGCCAAGGATCCACACCGAACATTCTGAACCTGAAAAACAAACATAAGAATAAAACCAACACATACCACCACACACATAGGACACATCACAAACATAGACAGGCAAACATGTCAACCCCGCCCTAAGTCATGCACAGGCCGGCACCCCACCACAGAAGGACCCGCGAACCAAAACTGCAACAGATGGGGCTGCACATATAACCTGAAGTGCTGCGAGCCCAAGCGAGCCGCCTCAGACCTGAAACGAATGAGAGGAGTAGTCCTGCTGAGGGAAAGCCAGGAGATTCTTTTTAAAAACAGACCTAAATTGGAACTTGGATAAAGTGGACCCATCCAGTTGTTTATGGAAAGGCCCAGGACCCAACCCCCTAAACGCTACCCACTCCCGTACAGCCCATACTGGGCACGCCAGAGAGCCTGGAACACCCCCCAAGTCCACCCACATTCCTTTACCACGCTGGTATGTTTTGGACCTGCTAATGAAAATTGAAACCCCAGCACCGCGCTGCACCACATCAGCACGTCCAAGCCCCCACCTCCCTGTTTAGATCTGGATACCAGCTCGCTAACCCTAAATGCTCCAAAAAAGGCTAATTCAAAGGCCATCTTAAAAAAGGCAGCTTCGTAAGCCGAAGAGCAAACAACCCCCAGACTTCACAAGATGGCCAACAACCATCTTTGTCACAAGAGCTGTTATGGGCCCAAGGTGAAGATGTCGCCTCTGCTATGACTTTCCCTGAATGGACAGCCCTGAGTTCTGGGAAGACGTCACCCTGTTTGGAGCCACACAGCACTGTAAATTAGACTTTGTCAAAAGTTGTTAATTCACTGCAGACACCGGCTGGGTCTATGGTGAGCAAGTCATTGGATTCATGTGTGCCTCCTGGTATGGGGAAAAATAGATCCTTACCGAAACTTGCACGTTTGTCTGGGGCCTACCACAGCAGAAGAGGAATGGTCCTGAGCTGTCTATCCTGAGTGAAGAAGCTGGACAACCGAGAAGATCCCAGGGGAGGACCCGTCATGGAAGGATCATGCAGAGTGCTGGTCTGGAGAGGGGCCTGGTGACTCGGTTGGAGGACGTATCCTGAAGTAGTCTTACTGCATAGTACTGCCGGGTTGGCTTAAAGGTTCAAGTACTGTGTCTGACATTCATCGCAAACCAATACATCCTGTGGCAGAGGATCGTACGGGTTTTATTTCAAACAAGTCTGTGGCAGAGACTTTTGTACATGCTGCGTACTGGCTGCTAGACAAGTGAGAGAGGTCTATCCAGGCGGGCAAGGATTGAATCCCACAAGGGGAGCGCATTTAACTACAAGTGTTCAATTACTAGGAATGTTCTGAAGAATACTAAGGAAAGGTATTTGAGCTTCCCTGCAGCTTTCCTTTTGCCTCTTTCCTGCTACTTCCTTTATTTGTTCATTAAAGCATTGGAAAACCTACTCAAGTGTTTGGTGCTTATATCGTCCAGAGGTAAACTCAACGGAACCCTAGACCCTGTGAAACAGAGGTATCGAGAGTGAAGGTAACAGGCCCGCTTTAAACCAGCAGCTCCACCGAGAGTTATTGCTACACTAATAATTCCAGGAATCGGAGCCTAAAGATGATTATGTGAACAATCGGGGGAATTCGATGATCACAGCCAGGGGCGGATCCAGAGGGGGGCAACGGGGAAATTGCCCCCTATGTATTTTCTGGCAGTGCCCCTCCCGAGACTAGACTCTGGATCCGCCCCTAATCACAGCACATCCCATCGCTGACACATCCTCCTTTATCTTGGGGGTGACCCATCTCAGGATCCTCCATTAACCCACACACTGCACTTCAATTCCAGAAAGTTTTAAGCACACAGAGGACTTCTTCTACAGGAAAGTCCACCGTATTTTATTGAGCAAGCAAATAGATTCCAACATACACTGCAAACCCTTCAATATCTCTGATTTATTGATCCCTAATGTTACAAATCTCAGATCCCTACTGACACCTCTCTGTGTACAGGGGGTCCCCGGGTTACAAACAAGTTAGGGTCTATAGGTTTGTTCTTAAGTTAAAACTGTTTGTAAGTCGGAACAGGTACATTTTTAAGTGTAGCTCCAGCCAAAAAAACTATTTTTAAGCTTTTTGGATAGCATAGGGAAGGGTTAACACCCCTGTAACATTTGTTTTGCTGTCTGTGCCCCTGTTCAGAAGATTTCACCTCACTTTCTGTCCCAATGACAATTGGATTTTGAAAATTTTGGGTTGTTGTGGAAACAAGCCTTGGTGATAAAGCATCAGTAGAGGTACCTTTTCCCCATAATAGCTCTTACAGGAGTGAATTTCCCTTCCTAGGGGTAGATTTCCTCTCACTTCCTGTTGTTTCCCTCCGTTTGTAAGTAGGAGTCGTTTGTAAGTCGGATGTTTGTAAGTAGGGGACCCCCTGTATACAGGACCTGATATCAGTATGTGCTGAGCATTGATCACCATTATGATTGTATATTATTATATATTTTACTCAGTGTGTCATCATAATTGTATTTTCTTTCTCTCTCTCTGTTTATATTTCTAGCTGAGTGGTCGGGCAGTTCTCGGCAGGCGGCTGGCTGTCATTGGCCGGGACGGTCAGAGTCTGGCACGCGGTAGTAGAAGGTGAATACGCTGACACAGCATAGAGCGGTGACATCTGTCAATCACCGAACACCATTGTCTGTAGGTCACCTCTATACCGCCGTCTGAGCGGAGCCCGGGACCCACATCACTAATCTATCTCCTGTTATTACAGAGGAGGAGGACTCTGCTCCTTCCTCCATAACTCTCCTCTCCTGAAATACTCTGCTCTGCTGGAGGACTCTGCTCCTTCCTCTATAACTCTCCTCTCCTGAAATACTCTGCACTGCTGGAGGACTCTGCTCCTCCCTCTATAACTCTCCTCTCCTGATATACTCTGCTCTGCTGGAGGACTCTGCTCCTTCCTCTATAACTCTCCTTTCCTGAAATACTCTGCACTGCTGGAGGACTCTGCTCCTCCCTCTATAACTCTCCTCTCCTGAAATACTCTGCACTCCTGGAGGACTCTGCTCCTTCCTTTATAACTCTCCTCTCCTTAAATACTCTGCACTGCTGGAGGACTCTGCTCCTTCCTTTATAACTCTCCTCTCCTGAAATACTCTGCACTGCTGGAGGACTCTGCTCCTTCCTTTATAACTCTCCTCTCCTGAAATACTCTGCACTGCTGAGTCCACTAGTCACCAGCCCCACACTTACCCCCATCTAGGTCGCGGGCAGCACTTCCTCCTGACAGCAGGCGGCTTCTCCTCCTCCTGGTTTTTAACTAGCAATTACTTGGTGTGGGGGCAGGGGAAGGGGGATAAGGCAATCAGAAGAGGGGGAGCGTGCAGAGTGAAATTTAAAGGATTAAAGATTGTAGCACCCTCTAGTGTGCTGGATAGGATGTACATAGTTATTGTAGGAAAATGGGGCTTGACTGAGAGAGTCAGGCTTGGGTTGAATCTGGGTCAGGGATGAGTGACTCGGGGAGGATGGATGACTCAGCAGGCAGCATCTCTGGTGACTCCTCCCTGCTTTCTGGAACCTTGGAGAAGCTTCTAGATGCAGAAGGGGGGAGTCTAGGAGGAGCTGCTTGGAGTATTGATGAGGTCCCCAGCTAGAGTTGCCACCTCATCCCTTTAAACCTGAACACATATTAAATACACAGGTTCTGTGGCTGATTGAGGTGGTAATCAAACTCACTTGTTGCCTTATCTGCATTTAATTAGTCTCAGAACCTGTGTAATTCATATGTGTTCGAGTTTAAAGGGATGATGTGGCAACCCTATCCCCAGCCAATCGCCAGCAAAGTGGGCTGGCAGGGGGCAGGCACCTCATAAATACTTCTGGGTCCTGCCAGCAGGGGCAGTCAGGTGGAAGATGGAGGTGGAGTGCTGAGGGGGCTGTTGGAGGCCCTCGCAGGGTGCCCCCTACCCTGGGGGGGGGTGGGGGGTTGACCTTGGGCTTGGGGCTTGGGTGCTGGAGGGACCCTCTACAACACAAGGAGGAATCCTTCCTGGAGACACGGGAGCAAGGAGAGCAGCGGGCGAGAGTCAGCATGTCCAGGAGGTCTCCTGAGAAGTCGGTTGGGTGCCCTGGGGAGTGGGCTGTCTGGGAGGACTGTGGAGAGAGAGAGAGTGTGTGGCGGTCTGGGAGGACTGTAGAGAAGTTAGCCAGGAGGGGCTATAGAAAGGGGCAGCTGCGGCCAGGCGGGCTGGCACTGCCTGATGAGGTGGTGGTGGGATTAGTAGCCATTGAGATGTATGCTGGACACTGGACTTTTGCTACATAGCCAAATGGGCCCGGGGTCCCTGCCTGTAATGGGCTTGGGGTCCCTGCCTGTAATGGGCTTGGGGTCCCTGCCTGTAATGGGCTAGGGGTTCCTGCCTGTAATGGGCTCAGGGGGCCCTGCCTGTAATGGGCTTGGGGTCCCTGCCTGTAATGGGCTTGGGGTCCCTGCCTGTAATGGGCTAGGGGTTCCTGCCTGTAATGGGCTCGGGGGGCCCTGCCTGTAATGGGCTCATTGTCCTGCTCGGCGGCAGCGGTCATGGATCGGATGAACGGAGCTCCCTAGTGCACTGAGATGCAGCCCTATGATTAACACGATCCTGTCTTCGTAGGAAGCCATTATCCTTTGTGACCTTTGGAGCTGCTTGTGCATTTAGGGGTCTCCGCTCCTCCTCTGGATCTTGGGGTTCCTTGTCTACTCTCCCCAATAAATCCCTTTATGAACCATTACTAGGACACTCCCCTTTTGGTTCTTTTTTAATTCAGATTTCTCTGGGATAGTGTTGCCCCT
The DNA here is from genome assembly GCA_037952925.1 of Lithobates clamitans. NCBI lineage: Eukaryota > Metazoa > Chordata > Amphibia > Anura > Ranidae > Lithobates > Lithobates clamitans. The sequence goes on along the minus strand of JBBGZY010002080.1, from coordinate 170,917 downwards.
GCTGAGCTTGCTCCTCTGGGGTCACACGGGGGGACCAGTGTGGATAAGGCGGGGCCAGACATACGCCCAACTCCTTTTTGGATCCTCGTGGCGTTCTGTACATACTCGCCTCCGAGACTCTGACAGTGAGCTTTCTTTACTGAATATACTTGGTGTAATTCCTCCTACAAGTTTTCCCTGATGAAGGGACTCTATAGGTAGTCCCGAAACGCTTAGGCCCAGGCGGAAGACTACACGAATATACATTCGAATTCTACATCAGTATATTCATTTTTTTTATTATTCTATTGTTTATTTAGTGAACTGTATTAGACTTTTTTCTATTTGTATTTTTTTGTATATTTGTATCAATAAAATAGTTTTTTACTACTTCGTTGCCTTTAAAGTCCCACCTATTTTTTGAGGGGTTATTTCTTCTTCTCCTTATACCAGGGATGGTGGCAACCCATATGACCTACTTGGATGGTATTCCTCTTTTTATGTAATGGGCTCGGGGGTCCCTGCCTGTAATGGGCTCAGGGGTCCCTGCCTGTATTGGGCTCAGGGGTCCCTGCTTGTAATGGGCTCGGGGGGCCCTGCCTGTAATGGGCTTGGGGTGCCCTGCCTGTAATGGGCTCGGGGGTCCCTGCCTGTAATGGGCTCAGGGGTCCCTGCCTGTAATGGGCTCGGGGTCCCTGCTTGTAATGGGCTCGGGAGGCCCTGCCTGTAATGGGCTCGGGGGTCCCTGCCTGTAATGGGCTCAGGGGTCCCTGCCTGTAATGGGCTCGGGGTCCCTGTTTGTAATGGGCTCGGGGCGCCCTGCCTGTAATGGGCTTGGGGGGCCCTGCCTGTAATGGGCTCGGGGGGCCCTGCCTGTAATGGGCTTGGGGGGCCCTGCCTGTAATGGGCTCGGGGGTCCTGCCTGTAATGGGCAAGTGCTGTGTCAGATTAACTATCAGTGTGCCAGTTGGAGTTCTGTAAGCAAGCTAGAAGAGAGGAGTGTATACAGACTGTATATAGGAAAGTTGTCCCTGAAGATGATTAAAGTCAAGGGGTTCTCTTATAATACCCCCCTACACTCCATCCAAGTTCAATACACTCAATAAAACAAAAAACAACATATTGGACAATTTTCTAACTCTGGGAGACTGTGAGAATTCAGTGTGCCTGGCTGTACAGGGTGGGGGATCCCATTCTACTTGCATGTCCTTAGGGGGGTGCACTACATAGATCCTAACAGGAGCCTCAAGGTCTAATCAATCAGTCTTCATTTTTAGAAGGTGTGATCTGCTTTGCTACCACTAGATGGTGGTGGTGCTTTCATTTTCCAGCATTAACCAACTTCCTCTCTGGAGCATTTTTTTTTTTCATTTTCTGCACACCCTAAAATTTTTATTTTATTTCGAAATCTGATTTTGTCTTGAAAACACAGAGGCTCTGTGGTTATAAAAGGATGGCAGATGTATTCTTTTTTTTTTATGGGTGACAAGTGTGCATTTAATTTTTTTAAATTAATCATTGTATTTATTTTAATATTTGCACTATATTACCAAAAATATTGGGACGCCTGCCTTTACACACACATGAACTTTAATGGTATCCCAGTCTTAGTCTGTAGGGTTCAATATTGAGTTGGCCCACCCTTTGCAGCTATAACAGCTTTAACTCTTCTAGGAAGGCCGTCCACAAGGTTTAGGAGTGTGTCTATGGGAATTTTTGACCATTCTTCCAGAAGAGCATTTGTGAGGTCAGGCATTGATGTTGGACGAGAAGGCCTGACTCGCAGTCTCCCCTCAAAAGGTGTTCTATCAGGTTGAGGTCAGGACTCTGTGCAGGCCAGTCAAGTTCCTTCACCCCAAACTCGCTCATCCATGTCTTTATGGACCTTGCTTTGTGCACTGGTCCAAATCATTTGGTGGAGGATGGAATATGGTGTGGGGGTTGTTTTTCAGGGGTTGGGCTTGGCCCCTTAGTTCCAGTGAAGGGAACTCTTAAGGCATCAGCATACCAAGACATTTTGGACAATTTCATGCTCCCAACTTTGTGGGAACAGTTTGGGGATGTCCCCTTCCTGTTCCAACATGACTGTGCCAGTGCACAAAGAAAGGTCCCTAAAGACATGGATGAGCGAGTTTGGGGTCGAGGAACTTGACTGGCCTGCACAGAGTCCTGACTTCAACCCGATAGAACACCTTTGGGATTAATTAGAGTGGAGTCTGCGAGCCAAGCCTTCTCGTCCAACATCAGTGCCTGACCTTACAAATGCTCTTCTGGAAGAATGGTCAAACATTCCCATAGACACACTCCTAAACCTTGTGGACAGCCTTCCCAGAAGAGTTGAAGCTGTTATAGCTGCAAAGGGCGGGCCAACTCAATATTGAACCCTACAGACTAAGACTGGGATGCCATTAACTACTTCCATACTGGGCATTTTCACCCCTTCCTGCCCAAGCCTAATTTTCAGCTTTTAGCGCTGTCGCACTTTGAATGACAATTGCGCGGTCATACTACACTGTACCCAAATAACATTTTTATCATTTTTTCCCCACTAATAGAGCTTTCTTTTGGTGGTATTTGATCACCCCTGCATTTTTTATTTCTTGTGCTATAAACAAAACAAAAGTGACAAGTTTTGAAAAAACACAATATTTTTTACTTTTTGCTATTATAAGTATCCAAATGTTTTTTTTTCTTTTAAAACAATTTTTTTCCTCATTTTAGACCGATACGTATTCTTCTACATATATTTGGTAAAAAATATCGCAATAAGCGTATATTTATTGGTTTGCGTAAAAGTTATAGCGTCTACAAAATAAGGGGATAGATTTATAGCATTTTTATTATTATTTTTTTTTTTTACTAGTAATGGCGGCGATCTGCGATTTTTATCGTGACTGCGATATAGCGGCGGACACATCGGACAATTTTGACACATTTTTGGGACCATTCACATTTATACAGCGATCCGTGCTATAAAAATGCATTGATTACTGTATAAACGTGACTGGCAATGAAGGGGTTAACCAGGAGGGGACGCTGTAGGGGTTAATGTGTTGCTAGGGAGTGATTCTAACTGTGGGGGGTGGGGATTCACAAGGGGAGGAGACCGATCGGTGTTCCTCTGTACACGCGCACCGGGACCCAAACGATGCGGCGTGCGCGCGTTCCCCCTTGGGCTGCCTGGAAGGCTGCGCCATCATATGACAGCGGCCCAGAACAACAGCTGCACCGTCCCGCCATCATATGACGGCGGGCAGCAAGTGGTTAAAGTTCATGTGTGTGTAAAGGCAGGCGTCCCAATACTTATATATAATGATATAGTGTATATATACTGTATATTTTGTTCTTTTCTCATCACCTTCTAGTCTCAGGGCTGTATTTCATATTTCATAGTAAATTACCACCCAGCTCCTGTATCACCCTCCAGGTTAGGCTGCTGGGTCTGGTAAGGCACATTTAGTTGTTCGTCTCTCCTGTAATTAGTTGAACTTTGTGTGATTGCTTTCGGCTTCTCTGGGTTCTACAGGCTTCAGATTTGATTGCTTCCCCCTGGGTTCTGGAGTTTTCCAGAATATAGTGGGTTGGAGAGTGAAACAGGCAGCCTGAATATTTGTGCAGGTCCAGCCAATCGCTGGGGAGGTGTGCCCAGATGGTGGTTGGAGGATCCATAAATACTCTGTAACCACAGAGAGGGGATATTTTCCCTGCAGGAGGGGTTCCCAGCCAGAAGGGCTGCTAACCCTTCCTGTCCATCTTTCTGAAGGTCCAACCTGCTCATCAGGGTCCCAGCCATGCTCAACAGGGAGGGTCTATCCAGCCACAAGCCCTTTAGGAGCCAAAGAGAGGTGCCACTGAGAATCTGCCTTGGAGGCTTCACAGAGGAGTCTAGGGCCCAATTTTTTAGCCCCTGTTTAACAGGGGCGTGTAATTACAATTTTTGATGCAATACTTTGCAGCAGGGCTCGTTCCTGCGTTCCAACTAGAGTATCTGTGAGGGGTTGCAGTGTTGTGGCACCAGCACCAGTGCCTAAGGCCCAATTTTTCAGCCCCTGTTCAACAGGGACGTGTAATTACAATTCTTGATCTAACATTTCACAGCAGGGCCCTGTGAGGGCTTACAGTGTTGTGGCCACAACAACACCTAAGGCCGCAACTTTTGCTGAGTATATAGGGCAGGCCCCTACTTTCAAACATCCAACTTACTAACGACTACTACTTGCAAACGGAAGGAGACAACAGGAAGTGAGATGAAATCTACCCCTAGGAAGGGAAATTCTCTCCTGTAAGAGTTAATATGGGAAAAACTTTTCTCCTTTCCACTGATGCTTTATCACCAATCCTTGTTTCACTAAAAACCCCAAATTTTCAAAAAACATTTGTCATTGGGACAGAAAGTGAGGTGAAATCTTCTGAAGAGGAGCACAGACAGCAAAACAAATGTCACAGGGGTGATAACCCTTCCCTATGTTTTCCAAAAAGATTAAAAATTGATTTTTTGGCTGGAGCTAAACACGTTAAAAATGTACCCGTTCAAAATTACAAACAGATTCTACTTAACAACAAACCTACAGTCCCTGTCTTGTTTGCACCGCCTGTATACTGCTGTTCAGAGTATATAGGGCCTGGTGGCCCCACACCTTTCCTTTTTTTAATTTGGGTGCGGGGTTCCCCTTAATATCCATACAAGACCCAAAGGGCCTGGTAAAGGACTGGGGGTACCACTACCCATGCCGTTTGTCTCACTGATTTTCATCCATATTGCCAGGACCCGACATTACATTAAAGTCGCAAGCAGTTTTAAATGACTTTTTTTCCTTTAAAAATGACATTTGGTGCAGGGACTGTTCTAAGCACGGGGCACACGCGTCACTTTACAGGCATACTATAGACACCCCCCAGGTACGATATTTAAGGGAATATTTCACTTTTTTTTTTTTTTTACTTTAAGCATCATTAAAATCACTGCTCCATGCCTCTCCAGTCGAAAACAATCCCCTTAGGGGTCTCTCTCTATGTTTACACCTGTTACAAGGTCTCAAGTATTTATTACTATACGCCATAGTCGGACATTCTCAATGTGCCTTATAAATGCTAATTTTCTAGACCCAGCAGGCGTATCTTATATATCAGCAGATGTTACATAATATGTGATTTCAAATTCTGTTTTTTTTATTATTTTCTCTTGTTTTTTGTATAAAACCAATAAAAGATTTTGAAAGTAAAATCACTGCCCCCGAAAAAACTGCAGTTTTAAAAACTTTTTTTTGCATTGATACATGTCCCCTGGGGTAGGACCCGGGTCCCCAAACCCTTTTTAGGACAATACCATGCAAATTAGCCTTTAAAATGAGCACTTTTGATTTCTAACGTTTGAGTCCCATAGACGTCAATGGGGTTCTAATGTTCGTGTGAATTTTCGGTCCGTTCGCAGGTTCTGGTGCGAACCGAACTGGGGGGTGTTTGGCTCATCCCTAGTCAGGAGAGCACAATACTGGGATCAGAAGGGCACAGTAGAGAGGGGGTCAGGAGGGCACAACACTGGGATCAGAAGGGCACAGTACAGGAGGGGTCAGGAGGGGACAATACTGGGATCATAAGGGCACAATATAGGTTCTGGGATGTTGCCGGGGACACGATTATCCCGGGACAGGTTAGTCATAGTTACATATACATAGTTACATACATAGTTACATAGTAGGTGAGGTTGAAAAAAGACACATGTCCATCAAGTCCAACCTATGTGTGTGATTATGTGTCAGTATTTCATTACATATCCCTGTATGTTGCGGTCATTCAGGTGCTTATCTAATAGTTTCTTGAAGCTATCAATGCTCCCCGCTGAGACCACCGCCTGTGGAAGGGAATTCCACATCCTTGCCGCTCTTACAGTAAAGAACCCTCTACGTAGTTTAAGGTTAAACCTCTTTTCTTCTAATTGTAATGAGTGGCCACGAGTCTTATTAAACTCTCTTCTGCGAAAAAGTTTTATCCCTATTGTGAGGTCACCAGTACAGTATTTGTAAATTGAAATCATATCCCCTCTCAAACGTCTCTTCTCCAGAGAGAATAAGTTCAGTGCTCGCAACCTTTCCTCATAACTAAGATCCTCCAAACCCTTTATTAGCTGTGTTGCCCTTCTTTGTACTCGCTCCATTTCCAGTACATCCTTCCTGAGGACTGGTGCCCAGAACTGGACAGCATACTCCAGGTGCGGCCGGACCAGAGTCTTGTAGAGCGGGAGAATTATCGTTTTATCTCTGGAGTTGATCCCCCTTTTAATGCCAATATTCTGTTTGCTTTATTAGCAGCAGCTTGGCATTGCATGCCATTGCTGAGCCTATCATCTACTAGGACCCCCAGGTCCTTTTCCATCCTAGATTCCCCCAGAGGTTCTCCCCTCCGTGTATAGATTGCATTCGTATTTTTGCCACCCAAATGCATTATTTTACATTTTTCTACATTAAACCTCATTTGCCATGTAGTTGCCCACCCCATTAATTTGTTCAGATCTTTTTGCAAGATTTCCACATCCTGCGGAGAAGTTATTGCCCTGCTTAGCTTAGTATCGTCTGCAAATACAGAGATTGAACTGTTTATCCCATCCTCCAGGTCGTTTATGAACAAATTAAATAGGATTGGTCCCAGCACAGAACCCTGGGGAACCCCACTACCCACCCCTGACCATTCCCAGTACTCCCCATTTATCACCACCCTCTGAACTCGCCCTTGTAGCCAGTTTTCAATCCATGTACTCACTCTATGGTCCATGCCAACGCACTTTATTTTGTACAGTAAACGTTTATGGGGAACTGTGTCAAATGCTTTTGCAAAATTCAGATACACCACGTCTACGGGCCTTCCTTTATCTAGATGGCAACTCACCTCCTCATAGAAGGTTAATAGACCTTCACGGTCTTGTGGACAGATTACTGGGAGGGGCTGGGGAAGACCCGGCTGTCATGGTGCACGTTGGCAACAATGACAAAGTCAGAGGCAGATGGAGTGTCCTAAAGAACCATTTTAGGGACTTAGGAGCTAAATTGAGGAAAAGGACCTCCAAGGTAGTATTCTCAGGAATACTACCGGTACATCGAGCCACACCAGAAAGGCAGGGGGAGATTAGGGAAGTAAACAAGTGGCTGAAGAGCTGGTGTAGTAAGGAGGGGTTTGGGTTCCTGGAGGACTGGGCCGACTTCTCAGTCGGTAACCGGTACTATAGAAGGAACGGACTGCACCTAAATGAGGAGGGTGCAGATCTGCTGGGAATGAAGATGGCCAAAAGTTAGAGGGGTTTTTAAACTAGGCGATGGGGGGGAGGGTCCAGAGACAGTGATAGCCAGCGTGGAAGATATTCCAGAGGGTAGTATTGGGGGCATTAGTGGTAGGTTAACCAAAGCACAAAAACACAAGGTGAGTATAGTAGCAAGTCCTAGTTGCAATCTTGAAACACCCAATACGAGGACAATATGCGACCGGTCTAAACTATGTGGCATGTTCACCAATGCCAGGAGCATGGTGGACAAGATGGGTGAACTAGAGATACTGTTGTACGAGGAGAATTTGGATTTTGTGGGAATTTCAGAGACCTGGTTCAACAGCTCTCATGATTGGCTGGCAAAGATTCAAGGGTATACCCTATACCGCAAGGATAGAGAGGGTAAAAAAGGGGGAGGGGTATGCCTATATATCAAGAATAATGTACAAGTGAATGTGAGAGATGACATCACTGAGGGAGCTAGGGAGGAGGTGGAATCCTTATGGGTAGAGCTCCAAAGGGATGAAGCTAAGGGGAAAATAATACTGGGAGTATGCTATAGGCCCCCTAACCTGAGGAAGGAAGTGGAGACGGATCTCCTATCACAAATTGGATTAGCAGCAAGGATGGGAAGTGTTATCATAATGGGGGATTTTAATTATCCAGACATAGACTGGGTGGAGGGAACCGCGCATTCATTTAAGGCTCGCCAGTTCCTTAATGTCTTACAGGACAATTTTATGGGTCAGATGGTAGACGCACCAACTAGAAATAAAACATTACTGGATCTACTGATTACCAACAATACAGACCTGATCACAGATGTTGAAATACGGGGCAATTTAGGTAACAGCGATCACAGGTCAATTAGTTTCAGTATAAATCACACAAATAGGAAACATAAAGGGAATAGAAAAACACTGAATTTCAAAAGAGCCAACTTCCCTAAACTACAAACCTTGCTAAAAGGCATACATTGGGATAAAATATTAGGAACAAAGAATACGGAGGAGAGATGGGTTTGCTTTAAGAGCATATTAAATAAGGGCATTAGCCAATGTATCCCATTGGGTAATAAATTTAAAAGAGCGAACAAAAATCCTGGATGGCTTAACTCCAATGTAAAAATGCATATAAAAGCAAAGGAGAAGGCCTTCAAAAAATACAAGGTTGAGGGATCATCCTCAGCATTCAGACTTTATAAAGAATGCAATAAGAAATGTAAGGGTGCAATTAGGACGGCTAAGATAGAACATGAAAGACACATAGCGGAGGAGAGCAAAAAAAAATCCCAAGAAATTCTTTAAGTATGTAAACAGTAAAAAAGGGAGGACAGACCATATTGGCCCCATAAAGAATGAGGAAGGACATCTGGTTACAAAGGATGGGGAGATGGCAAAGGTATTGAATTTATTCTTCTCCTCAGTATTCACGAGTGAATCGGGGGGCTTCAGTAACCAAAACTGCAGTGTTTATCCTAATGACACAACACAGGAAGCACCTACATGGTTAACAGAGGACGGAATTAAAATTAGACTTGAGAAACTTAACATTAATAAATCACCGGGACCAGATGGCTTGCATCCGAGGGTACTTAGGGAACTCAGTCAAGTAATTGCCAGACCGTTGTTCCTAATTTTTACAGACAGTCTATTGACTGGAATGGTACCAGCTGATTGGAGAAAAGCCAATGTAGCACCAATATTTAAAAAGGGCCCAAAAAACATCCCTGGGAATTACAGACCAGTTAGCCTAACATCAATAGTATGTAAACTCTTGGAGGGGATGATAAGGGACTATATACAAGATTTTAGTAATAAGAACGATATAATTAGCAGTAATCAGCATGGATTCATGAAGAACCGTTCTTGCCAAACCAATCTATTATCTATCTATCCAGTCATAGGCATGATTATCCTGTCAAATCCTAGACAGTTGGCAAGTATGATGTAATACAAGATTATCATGGGGCCCTCATACACCTGGGGCCCATGGGCACTGCCGAGGGGTGCCCATGCATTGAGACAATCCTGCATACACCCGCACACAGCTGTCAATTTTGGAGCAGCTGCTGCATACCATTTGACATTAATGGAACTGCCTGCAGGTGGATGCATGGAATACCTGTGCATCCCCATGCGTTTAAAATTGGCCCTGTGAATGGAGCTCATGTATATTAAATTAATTCAACAAAACATGCTGCAATCTGTGATCTTGCTATGACCATCAGCACCATCTGGTGGCCATAATGCAGTATTTTTGTTTTGAAATACTTCAATCATAGAAAAAAATAATAATTTTGGCCATTAGATGGCGCTTTCAGTCATACAAAATAATTACATAATGCATAATACAGCAATTTACATTGGAGCCGTGTGCCTGTGTGCCACATTCATTCAGCATTTTTTTTTATACATAGACCCCTGTGTAACCCCTGAATTTTTGTCACAGAATAAAAGATGAAATCTGTTAAATAGATACCGGATGTGTCAGGGCAAAAATGGTGAAAAATTACAGTACCCAAAATGATCAATAGATGGCACTTTGAATGCCTTTACAGCTCATCAGTTTATAAGTAACTGCAAATGAGAAACCGAGAATTATTGCTCTCATTCCGAAGTACACAGAGATCCCCAAAATGTGCAATCCCCCTCCACTGCAGATAATCAAGTGTATGTTGTGTCCCAACCATAATGTTATTTTGTGCTATACTACTATGCAATAATTTTCTATTTGTTTTAAAGGGGCTCAGAAGAACCCCAGCTCAGTAGTAACCCCCTAACTCTGCTGATCCCCTGCTGTGTAGTAACCCCCCAACTCTGCTAATCCCCCACTCAGTAGCAATCTCTATCTCTGCTGATCACCCGCTAAGTAGTAACCTCCATCTCTGCTAATCCCCCACTCAGTAGAAACCCCTAGCTCTGCTGATCCTCTGGTTTTCTGATCCTCCTCTTTCTCTCTGGTCATCACTCATCCCCCCCATTACTTTGCTCCCATGCTGCTCACTGAAGGGGTTTACAGGTACTTCAGGTACGTGACGGACAACCCAAGGGTTAATATTGCAGACCACCGAAGACCCCCAGTACCGTGAGACACCTCAATGAACACAAGATACAAGAAGTGAGTTCAAAAAAATGTCTGCTTTATTGGGCGTGTATACAATCAAAATAGGGGAGAGGGGAGTGGTTAGTAAAGGAATATATTGATATCAAATATATGATTTAGACAAGTCAGCAATTAATGGTTATACGGGTCTATGACCCTTAAAACACATTCAACATAAGGTTACAAAAGTGAATAGGCCATCTGGTTATGAATCATAAGTCATGCATCCTGCGACATCTGCTAGTTTCTCCTGCTCCGGTCCCCCAGCTCTGCTGATCCTCTGCCACACAGTCTTATCAATCACCTTCTGATATAGCGTTCCCATGTTGCACAGCATGTGTGCTGTCTGCTAGTTGCTACGCTCCGGTCTGGACCCCGTTGACCTTCCTGCTGCTCCACCCTGCGCACCAGATGTGACATCTGCACCAGACACTCCCAAAAAATAGAAAAATGGAGACAGAAAACCAGTCCATTGTTTTGGGGTTTTTTTGTTTATTTGAGGGGGATTACACTTGGATAGGGATTTGGGAATTATGGAATGCCCAGGAAAATTTAGTGCAAATTTGCTTAGGACTCCTATATACACTTGCTGCTCACCGTTTCCTCCTCCAGCACTTCCCTTGCTGCAAACTGTTACTCCTCCAGACTAGCTAGCACCGCATGGGTAGGCCTGACACTGCTTCAGCCAGGCCTCAATGAACTGCCTTTGCGGGCAGGGACCTCGGGCCCCTGTGTTGTAGAATAGTTCAGGTGCTGGCTGTCCTCTGCTCAGCTACCACTTCCAGATAGCACTCTTCAGGTCCTGCCAGCCAGCCTGGCTGCATAGACCCCTTTCCACTGCCCTTTTCCATAGACCTCTCTCCACTGGTTCTGCACCCATCTCTCAAACTGCAATCCCCCAGTTCTCACAGGTGTGCCTCCACCATCCTCCTGACTGTGCTCACTCACCAGCCCTTCAGTGCAGCCTATCAGTGCCCATGAATGCAACCTATCAGTGCCCATGAATGCAACCTATCAGTGCCCATCAGTGCAGCCTATCAGTGCCCATCAGTGCTGCCTCATAAGTGCCCATCAGTGCAGCCTATCAGTGCCCATCAATGCAGCCTATCAGTGCCCATCAGTGCAGCCTATCAGTGCCCATCAGTGCCGCCTCATTAGTGCCCATCAGTGCAGCCTATCAGTGCCCATCAATGCAGCTTATCAGTGCCCATCAGTGCCACCTCATAAGTGCCCATCAGCGTCTCCTCATTAGTGCTCATCAGTGCCTATCAGTGCGGCCTATCAGTACCCATCAGTTCTGCCTCATTAGTGCCCATCAGTGCCATCTTATCAGTACCCATCAGTGCAGCCTATCAGTGCCCACCAATGCAGCCTATCAGTGCCCATCAGTGCCACCTCATCAGTGCCCTCCAGTGCAGCCTATCAGTGCCCATTAGTGGCGCCTCATCAGTGCCCTCCAGTGCAGCCTATCAGTGCCCATCAGTGGCGCCTCATCAGTGCAGCCAATCAGTGTCCCCTCATCAGTGCCCACCAGTGCAGCCTATCAGTACCCATCAGTGCCACCGCATCAGTGCCCTCCAGTGCAGCCTATAAGTACCCATCAGTGCTGCCTCATCATTGCCCATCAGTGCCATCTCATCAGTACCCATCAGTGCAGCCTATCAGTGCCCATCAGTGGCACCTCATCAGTGCAGCCAATCAGTGCCCCCTCATCAGTGCCCACCAGTGCAGCCTATCAGTACCCATCAGTGCTGCTTCATCCGTGCCCATCAGTGCCACCTCAGTGCCATCTCATAAGTACCCATCAGTGCAGCCTTTCAGTGCCCACCAATGCAGCCTATCAGTGCCCATCAGTACCACCTCATCAGTGCCCATCAGTACCACCTCATCAGTGCCATCTCATCAGTACCCATCAGTACAGCCTATCAGTGCCCATCAATGCAGCCTATCAGTGCCCATCAGTGAAGGAGAAAAATTACTTTACAAAATTTTATAACAGAAACTAAGAAAAAAAAATGTTCAGTCTTTTTTCATTTATTCAGCAAAAAAGTAAAAAACACCAGTGGTGATTAAATACCACCAAAAGAAAGCTCTATTTGTGTAAAATAAATGATAACAATGTAATTTGGGTACAGTGTTGCATGACTGAGTAATTGTCATTCAAAGAGTGACAGCTCTGAAAGCTGAACATTGGCCTGAGCAGGAAGGGGGTGAAAGTGCCCGGTATTGAAGGGGTTAAGGATTAAATGCTGTGACGCATAACCTAGCCCCTAACTAGAGCCTCTAGGAATAATGAATAAGTCTTAAAGGGGTTTTAAATCCAAAAGCAAACATTTATTATATTACAGTTTATCTAATCATTAGATGTGATGGCTGCATTTGTTTTCTTTTTTAGGCTTTCTCCTATTTTAAGGTGCCCCCTGTGCCCCTTCATCCAGAGTGGAGTTGCTCTAATACAGGAGGTGTGTTACTGGCCACATTCACCAGGTGAAAACAGAGGGATAACAACAACAACAAAAAAAAGAAAACAATTGCAGTTGCCATATCTAAACCGTAAGCTGCAATATATGACGTTGTTGATTTTGGCTTTTCGTTTTTTAGAAGGCGTGATTTGCTTTTCTACCACTAGATGGGGGTGGTGTTTTTATTTTAGAGCAGGTATCTTATACACTTCTTCTGGAGCAATATGTTAAAATCTACATTCTTTTTTGTCTGGAAAATATTTTAAATCCCAGAATACAATATGTTTTCTGACTTGCATGGGCCCTGTAGAAAAAAAAAGATGGCAGCTGCCATTTTGTTTTTATGTTGCATAATATTTTCGCAATTGTTTAGCACCTATATTTTCATGAAAATACAATTGAAAAGTAATTTTATCACACACAAACACTAAGGGATCTATGGTTGTGTTCACGTGGTGCGCCCTTTTAGCGTACACCCATGCAGAGGGCCATGTTTGCCTACTCAGGAATGCACGGGGGGGGGGGGTGTTCTGTGCATTCCCCTGCCCTGCAGGCAGTCCCTTTCATGTCAATTGGGACGCACATCCGCTGTTACCAATTTACCATCCATGTGGAGGCGTGCCACCGAACTCACACTGTTTGAATTCAGGGACATACAACGAGGGCCGTCTTAATAGCATCATGGGCCCCACTGGGGCCCCTACTAACCTGGGCCAATTTTCGCACCAACTCTCAAGAATTAAAGTATAAACAGTTGATAGAATGAAACGTATATTTATTAGTCCTTTCAATAAATTTGATTTTAAACAATAAGAAAACATGCCATAAATCAAAGACTGAGCAACACAAAAAGCACAGTACGGGGAGGGGGGGCACAGGGGGGGCACAGTACAGTAGAAGTCAGGAGGGCACAATACTGGGATCAGGAGGGCACAGAACAGGGGGTGGGGCAACAGGGCACAGTACAAGGGGGGAGGGTTTGGGAGGGCACAATACTGGGATCAGTAAGGCACAGTATAGGAGAGGTCGATAGGGCACAATACTGGGATCAGAAAGGCACAGTACAGGGGGGTGGGGCAGGAGGGCATAATACTGGGATCAGAAGGGCACAGTACAGAGGGGGTGGGGAGGGCACAAAACTGGGATCAGAAGGGCACAGTACAGGAGGGGTCAGGAGGGCACATTATTGGGATCAGAAGGGCACAGTACAGGGGGGTTCAGGGGGGCACAATACTGGTATCAGAAGGGCACAGTACAGGAGGGGTCGGGAGGGCACAATACTGGAATCAGAAGGGCACAGTACAGGAGGGGTCGGGAGGGCACAATACTGGGATCAGAAAGGCACAGTACAGGGCAGGTTCAGGAGGGCACAATACTGGGATCAGAAAGGCACAGTACAGGGCGGGTTCAGGAGGGCACAATACTGGGATCAGAAAGGCACAGTACAGGGGGGCAGGAGGGCACAATACTGGGATCAGAAGGGCACAGTGCAGCAGGGTGGGGAGGGCACAATACTGGGATCAGAAGGGCACAGTACAGGAGGGGTCAGGAGGGCACAATACTGGGATCAGAAGGGCAGAGTACAAGGGGGGTCGGGAGGGCACAAAACTTGGATCAGAAGGGCACAGTACACGACTGATCAGGAGGGCACAATACTGAGATTAGAAGGGCACAGTACAGGGGGTCATGAAGGCACAACACTGGGATCAGAAGGGCACAGTACAGGGGGGGGGCAGGAGGGCACAATACTGGGATCAGAAGGGCACAGTACAGGAGGGGTCAGAAGGGCACATTACTGGGATCAGAAGGGCACAGTACAGGGGGGGTCAGGAGGGCACAATACTTGAATCAGAAGGGCACAGTACAGGGGGGGGTCAGGAGGGCACAATACTGGTATCAGAAGGGCACAGTACAGGAGGGGTCAGGAGGGCACAATACTGGGATCAGAAGGGCACAGTGCAGGGGGGGTCAGGAGGGCACAATACTGGTATCAGAAGGGCACAGTACAGGAGGGGTCAGGAGGGCACAATACTGGGATCAGAAGGGCACAGTACAGGATTGGTTGGGAGGGCACAATACTGGGATCAGAAGGGCACAGTATAGAAGGGGTCAGCAGACAACAATACTGGGATCAGAAGGGCACAGTATAGGGGGGGTCAGCAGGGCACAATACTGGGATCAGAAGGGCACAATACTGGGATCAGGAGGGCACAATACTGGGATCAGGAGGGCACAATACTGGGATCAGGAGGGCATAGTACAGGGGGCGTCAGGAGGGCACAATACTGGGATCAGAAGGGTACAGTACAGGAGGGGTCAGGAGGGCACAATACTGAGATCAGGGGGGCAACCCTGGGGGGCACTGGTCATCTCAGCCAGGGATGATGCCTTTACTGTGGGGCCAATGCTAAAAACCTTTCCCATTTGCCCAGGGAACTCTCAGGTGTAGTTCACCCAGAGGGAGGCAATCTAATACTGTTAACCAATTCAGCCAGCTTCTCTCATATCACCTTACTGGCTTCTATCTGCTGGGCTACAAACACTTATCAAAGAGACTCACAGCCTCCTTGTTCTATGTCACCCTGCAGGAGAGGGACAGACTCACAACCCCCTTGTCTGTCCATATAGAAGAGAATTACAGTGCCTTGAAAAAGTATTCATACCCCTTGAAATTGTCCACATTTCATGTTACAGCCAAAAACATAACTGTATTTTATTGGGATTTTATGTGAAGAACAAAGTGGCACTTAATTGTGGAAGTGGAAGGAAAATTATAAATGGTTTTCAACATTTTTTGACAAATAAATATGTGAAAAGTGTGGGGGGTACATTTGTATGGCGCCCCCCTCAGTCAATACTTTGTAGAACCTCCTTTCTCTGCAATTACAGCTGCAAGTCTTTTTGGGGATGTCTCTACCAGCTTTGTATATCTAGAGAGGAACATTTTTGCCCATTCTTCTTTCCAAAATATCTCAAGCTCTGTCAGATTGGATGGAGAGCGTCCGTGAACAGCAATTTTCAAGTCTTGCCACAGATTCTCAATTGGATTTAGGTCTGGACTGTGACTGGGCCATTGTAACGCATGAATATTCTTTGATCTAAACCATTCCATTGTAGCTCTGGCTGTATGTTTGGGGTCTTTGTCCTGCTGGAAGGTGAACCTCCTCCCCAGTCTCAAGTCTTGCAGACTCTAACAGGTTTTCTTCTAAGATTGCCCTGTATTTGGTTCCATCGATTTTCCTATCAACTCTGACCAGTTTCCCTGTCTCTGCTGAAGAAAAGCATCCACACAACATGATGCTGCCACCACCATGTTTCACAGTGGGGATGGTGTGTTCAGGGAGATGTGCAGTGTAAGTTTTCCACCACACATAGCGTTTTGCTTTTAGCCCAAAAAGTTCAGTTTTGGTCTCATCTGACCAGAGCACCTTCTTCCACATGTTTGCTGTGTCCCCCACGTGGCTTCTCACAAACTGCAAACAGGACTTACTTATGGCTTTCTTTCACCAATGTCTTTCTTCTTGTCACTCTTCCATAAAGGTCAGATTTGTGGAGAACACGACTAATAGTTGTCCTGTGGACAGATTCTCCCACCTGAGCTGTGGATCTCTGCAGCTCCTCCAGTTACCATGGGCCTCTTGGCTCTTCTCTGATGAATGTTCTCCTTGCCGGCCTGTCAGTTTAGGTGGACTGCCCTGTCTTGGTAGGTTTGCAGTTGTGCCATACTCTTTCCATTTTCAGATGATGGATTGAACAGTGCTATGTGAGATCATAGGTGTGTGCACGCCAAAGCTCAAACACACATGCGTGTATATATATATATATATATATATATATATATATATATATATATATATATATAAATATATATATATATATATATATATATATATATATATATATATATATATTAATTAATATATATATATATATACACACTAAATTACCAGAAGTAATGGGACACCTGTCTTTACACACACATGAACTTTAATGGTATCCCAGTCTTAGTCCGTAGGGTTCTATGTTGAGTTGGCCCAACCTTTACAGCTATAACAGCTTCAATTCTTCTGGGAAGGCCGTCCACAAGGTTTAGGAGTGTGTCTATGGGAATGTTTGACCCTTCTTCCAGAAGAGCATTTGTGAGGTCAGGCACTGATGTTGGATGAGAAGGACTGGATCGCAGTGTCCTCTCTAATGTGAAGGCCAGTCAAGTTCCTCCACCCCAAACTCACTCCTCCATGTCTTTATGGACCTTGCTTTGTGCACTGGTCCAAATCATTTGGTGGAGGGGGGATTATGGTGTGGGGGTTGTTTTTCAGGGGTTGGATTTGGCCCCTTAGTTCCAGTGAAGAGAACACTTAAGACGTCAGCACACCAAGACATTTTGGACAAATTCATGCTCCCAACTTTGTGGGAAAAGTTTGGGGATGGCCCCTTCCTGTTCCAACATTCCAACATGACTGTGCACCAGTGCACAAAGCAATGTCCATAAAGACATGGACTTGGCAAGGGTGGTGAAAAATGAACTTCAATGCAAAAATTCACATTATAATAGTAACTAAAACATATAAACATATATATATATACATACATAACATAAAAATTCCAAAGTGCTATAATGGTGGGAACCTCCCAACTAAAAGGTTGTTGCACTTGAAGTTAATTTGTATTGCAATTATCTGTAGAGGGGTTTCCACCACCTCTGCTAACTGTAAAAAAAAAAATGTTTGTCTTATTCTTAGTTTGATGTGTATTACATGTGATGTTACATATCACTGGAATTATTGCACTTGTAGTTAATCTGTATGGCAAATATCTATAGGAGGGGTTTCCACCATCCCTGCTAAGTTTCATTTTTTATTTCAGTTTGATGTGTAATATATGTGAAGTTACATATCACAGTATCACTTAATTTTCGTAATATTGAAGTTTATTGAGATTTCCATACATTAGAGGGTTCCCCCATTATTGTTAAGTTATTGATCAGTAAGTTAGCACTTTTATTTTATTTTTTTGTGGTGTGGGAAGACATAACAGTGCTTAGCGGCAGGCCTTTTACTGACACTTTTTTATTTTACCTCCAGTCGTTTATTGTAAATAGTAGTGTGGTGATTACCTATTATACTAAAGATCGGCATGAGGTGAAAGGGTCAGTCTGGACTCCCCCATAACTTTTGAGGAAGTACAGCAAGCAGTGTTGGATATGCCTAACCAGAAAGCCCCAGGTCCTGATGGCCTGCCTGTGGAAATCTATAAGTACTTTGGGGAGGCATTAATTCCAGAACTTTTGAAGACATTGAATTGGGCGATTACGGATGGCATTCTGCCCGCTTCAATGACTGAAACCAACATAGTCTTGATAAAGAAGGAGGGGAAAGACCACCTTGAAGCAGCATCATACAGACCCATTTCGCTACTATGCTCCGACATAAAAATATTGGCAAAAATAATGGCCACTATGCTAAAGAAGTATATATTAGAGCTAGTGCACCCGGACCAGTCTGGGTTTATCCCAAATAGATCCACTAGTATTACCATCAGAAGGGCATACCTGAACCTCCAGGCTCCAGCAGGAGCTCGAGGGCAGTCCTCGCTTTGGATATTGCCAAGGCGTTTGATAGCCTGGAGTGGGAGTATCTCTGGTGGGTACTGGAGAAGTTCGGGGTTTGGCCCGAAATTTATCAAGTGGGTGAAGACCTTGTACTTCCAGCCAAAAGCTAGGTTAAAGATCAATAGTGAATACACGGAGTGGCTACCCCTTGAGAGAGGGACGAGGCAGGGGTGTCCACTTTCGCCCTTGTTGTTCGCGCTGGCGATGGAGCCATTAGCAGAGGTAATAAGACACTCGCCTGGAATACAAGGATTTGGAGAGGGGAATGGGTCAGAAAAAGTGGCACTTTATGCTGATGACGTGCTGATTTTTCTTGGGGACATGGGACCTTCCTTTGAAAAGGCAATACAATTAGTGGAAAGATTTGGAAGATCATCGGGCCTGGTGGTGAACTGGGAAAAATCAGCATTGCTCCCACTAGACTCAACACGTAATAGTCAAAGGGGAAGTTTGCCGAGACTGAGGGTAGTGGAGAAGATGCACTATTTGGGGATAGTTATCTCAACTGACCCGGCACAATATATAGGAGACAATCTAGTCCCTCTATTGGAAAAATTTTGAAGGAAAAGCACTATTTGGTGCCAACTCCCGCTATCCTTGGCAGGTAGAGTTAATTTGATCAAGATGGTTTGGATGCCACAATTATTATATGTACTTCACAACTCCTCAGTCTGGATTGGGAAGACCTGGTTTCAAAAATTAAACACCATATTTAGAGAATTAATATGGAAGAAGGGGCAGGCAAGGATCAAATTACAAACTCTTCAGCGTCCCGTTGGGGAAGGGGGACTGGCAGTACCACATCCCTATAGCTATTTCTTGGCGGCACAACTACAACATCTAGGAGGCTGCGAAAATCAGGGCCGATCGAACTCCAATGCAAAACTTCTGTCGCAGGACACCCCATACGGGTCCCTGGCAGAGGCACTAGAGGCTGGGATATTCCAGGAGGGATCCCCAACATATAAACTGATCATTAAAGTCTGGCAGGCCACCAAGAGGATAATGGGGTATGGAGGCTATACTGAATTCTCGCCCATATGGGACAATAGGGGATTGAGGGAGTTGTTAATGCTGGAAAAAAATTGGATATGGGTCCGCCACGGAATACGTAGATTGGTGCAGTTATTTGAAGGTAAAAATCTGAAACCCTTTATTGAGCTAAGGCGTGAATACGGGATTCCAAATAATACTTTTTACACTTACTTGCAGATCAGACATGCACTTAACAGTCAATTTATTAACTGCCCATTAGAATGGTGCAATGTACCTCTGCTAAACAAAATTATTAGAGCAGATTCTAGTAAGGGTCTGATAGCAATGGTAAATGGACAAATTTCTGAAAGACTGCTTGATCTGCAAATGATCTTGGATATCAGGGAGAGGTGGACAGGGGAGGTGGGGGAGATAACCGATAGTCAGTGGAAGAGAATTTTGAAGGCTAGCCCATTGGTGTCGGTCTCCCCATCGCAACAGGTGTCACACCTTTTTCTGATACACAGGGCTTATTATACCCCTAAGAGATTGTTTAGGTTTGGCCGTAGACTGGATGACAAATGTCCTAGATGCCTGGATACTGGTGACCTAATACTCATGGTATGGAGGTGTCCAAGGCTGGCGAGGAACTGGTCAGAGATAATTAGAATTATAGAGACTAGATTTAAAACCAAGTTGAAACAGGAGGCCAGGGTATGTATCCTTGGCCTGCTTGGGGAAAGCGTGGAGTGCAATAATAAGAAAATCGCTATAGGAAGGTGCCTTTACCAAGCTAGGAAACTAATAGCACAATCCTGGCTATCCAGTATGCCCCCAACCATAGAAGACTGGCTTAGGACTGTGGATAAGCTAGTATGGACAGAAAAAAACAGTCTATATCAGGAGAAGTAGCTATGACAAATTTATAAAAATTTGGAGCTCTTGGTTACAGTGGTCAGGTATAGCCCCCTGATCTGGACTCAACCTGTAATGTACCTAAGGAATCGGATTGACCGTCAATATAGTACATTGACAAAGGAGAACCAGCGAATTAAGGATTAGTAGTCGATGTGATGTTAGCATAAGAGGATGTTCATGCAACCTTTTCACATAGCTTAGGAATAGGGGAGGGTGGGCGGGTATATGTGGGTTGGGGGTGGGGGGGAGGGGTATAGAAGGTTTAGAGTGTAAAATATTTTTATATAACTTGATTGGACCGGATAATCTCCATAAGCTGATGTGAAAATTATAATGTTTTTTATTTTCTTTTGTAACATGAAAAATCTAATAAAGAGTATTTAAACTAAAAAAAAAGATCGGCAAGAGGCATTAATAAACAGGATTTCAGTTGTGCCCCACCAGGCCGGCCCCCCATGGACAATGTGCCTGTCTGCTGAGTTCATCTCCTAATCCCTGCACTCAGTGCACTGATGGGAACTGATTGGAAGCACTGATTGGCACTGATAGGCAGAACTGATAGACAGCACTTATTGATAGCACTGATGGGCACTGATTGGCTGCACTGATGGGCACTGATAGGTGGTACTGGTTGGCAGCACTGATAGGCACTGCTTGGTGGCACTGATAGCTGGCACTTATTGGCACTAATTGGCAGCACTGATAGGCAGCACTGATGGACGGCACTGATAGGTGGCACTGATGGGCATTGATAGGCAGCACTGATGGGCGCTGGTTGGCAGCACAGATGGGCACTGATAGTCACTGATAGATGGTACTGATAGGCAACACTGATTGGCAGCACTGATGGGTGGCACTGATTGGAAGCACTGATAGGCAGCACTGATTGGCACTGATTGGAAGCACTGATTGGCACTGATAGGCGGCACTGGTTGGCACTGATAGGTGGCATTGGTTGGCATTGATAGGCAGCACAGATGGGTACTGATAGGCTGCACTTATAGGCAGCACTGATGGCCATTGATTGATGGCATTGGTTGGCAATGATAGGCGGCACGGATAGGCAGCACTCATTGGCAGCACTGATGGGCACTGATTGGCACTGATTGGCAGCACTGATAGGCAAAACTGATTGGCACTGATAGGTGGCACTGATCGGCACTGATAGGCAGCACTGATGGCTACTGATTGGCACTGATAGATGGCATTGGTTGGCACTGATTGGCAGCACTGATTGGCCCTGACATGTGGCACTGATTGGCACTGACAGGTGGCACTGATTGTCAGTGATAGGTGGCATTGGTTGGCACTGACAGGTGGCACTTATTGGCACTGACAGGTGGCACTGATTGGCACTGACAGGTGGCACTCATGGGCATTGATTGGCACTGACATGTGGCACTGATTGGCGGCACTGATAGGTGGCATTGGTTGGCACTGATAGGTGGCACTGATGGGCTTTGATAGGCGACACCAATTGGCACTGATCTAGGAGAAGGGGAATTTCACATTGAGCAGTCAGCTAGGCATGTAAGAGCCGCTCAGTGTGTAAAACTGTCATGTAATGCAACTGCTTGTAGAGACCAGCTGTCAAAACTCAACAGTTATGTCGGGGGTGGGTGGGACCGAACAGCTAGTCTATCAAACACAAGCCAAGGGGATAGGGGCTGGGCGGGCCACTCCATTTATGTGGCTCTGCCCCCTTTCTTTCAGCTATCAATTACCAGCCAACGGAATAGGGGCTGGGCGGGCCACTCCGTGTATGTGGCTCCACTTCCTTTCTTAAGCAGCCCAATCATTGGCTGTTGCTTGATAGCTAATAGAAAGGGGGTGGAGCCACATACACGGAGCAGCCCGCCCAGCCCCCCATCCCATTGGCTGGTGTTTGATAGGCTAGCTGTTTGGTCCTGCCCACCCCCGACATCAGCGCAGAGTTTTGACAGCTGGTCTCTACAAGCAGTGACATTACATGACAGTTTCACGCACGGCTCTTACATGCCTCGCTGACTGCTGAATGGGAAACTGTTTCACAGGCAGTGCGCTATACAGTCTCTTGCAGAATTTTACAGCAGATCTCCGGACACACATTAGGGTGTTCCCAACACACCTGGCATACCCAGTGCGCACGCCTATGTGTGAGATGTTTAAAGCTTGGGATATTTTTTATAACCTAACCCCTTCTCCACAACTTTATCCCTGACCTGTCTGGTGTGTTCCTTGGCCTTCATTATGCTGTTTGTTCACTAAGATGGCAAAACTCTGAGGGCTTCACAGAACAGCTGTATTTATACTGAGATTAAATTACACACAGGTGGACTCTATTTACTAATTAGGTGACTTCTGAAGGCAATCAGTTCCGCTAGATTTTAGTTAGGGGTATCAGAGTAAAGGGGGCTGAATACAAATGCCCCCCCCCCCCCACTTTTCACATATTTATTCGTAAAAAATGTTGAAAACCATCAATAAAATACATTTACGGTTTTTTGGTTGTAACATGACAAAATGTGGAAAATTTCAAGGGGTGTGAATACTTTTTCAAGGCACTGTACATACAATCTTGTGGCAGAGATAATGAAGTCAGAGTTTTCCCTTCCCTTTGTCTCCTCACACCTTATCGTCTGATCATCTGCCTTCGGTTTCTTTGCCCAGCGGGCACACACTGTCATTTTATAATCAGGAGAGAAGGTTTTGGCGGTTGGTGATGACACCGATCGGTATGCCGCACAGCCAGTTTAGAAGACCTCTTCCTGCTGGCCAGAGGGGTGGCACTCCCTTCTGAGCTCTCTTCTTTTCCTTCTGCTGTTTATTGATTATTGATGATGTCATCATGTGACTCGCATTCCAGGAAACAGAAAATTCAAGTTTCGTTTTTGTAAAAAAAAAAAAAACTGTTACTCCAGCTACATAGTCTATAAGAGTAAACTTCCAAGGTGATCTTAGGGGATCTATGTATAGACCATTCGATGTGACAAACATCCGCGCAGTCAGATAGAAAAACGATCCTATTTTCTCAAATAGGAAAACATGTAGTTGAGGCAATGCGGACTTTCATGGTACCACCAGGGCTTTTTTTCAGCTGGGACTTGGTGGAACCACCTCCTCTGGCTCAGGTCTCCCTTCTCATCACTATCACTTGTAAACTCAGAAGTCCGGCTTCTGTGTTTATCAGTGACAGCTTATCTCTCAACAGGGTGCTTTGGGGGGACCCCAAAGCACCCTCCCTATGTTGAGGGCATGTGGCCTGGTATGGTTCAGGGGGGGGCTGGGATCTGAGGGCCTCCTTGTTAAAGGCGGATTCCAAATTCTGATAAGCCCCCCGCAGACCCCGGCAACCACAGCCCAGGGCTGTCGGGAGGAGGCCCTTATCCCCATTAACATGGGAACAAGGTGCTTTGGGGTGGGGGAGTTGCAGAGCCCCCGCTGCCCCAAAGCACCCTCCCTATGTTGAGGGCATGTGGCCTGGTATGGTTCAGGAGGGGGGGACGTTCATTCACCCCCCCATCCTGACCTTGTCATGCTGCATGCCCAGATAAGGGTCTAGTATGAATTTTGAGGGGGACCCCATGCCAATTTTTTTTTAATTTTGGTGTGGAGTTTCCCTTAAAATCCCTCACCAGACCCGTAGGGCCTGGTATGGATTATGGGGGGGGACCCCAGGCCAATTTATTTTTTAATTTTGGCGTGGAGTTCCCCTTAAAATCCATACCAGATCCGAAGGGCCTGGTATGGATTTTGGGGGGGACCTCACGCTGTTTTTTTTTTATATCTTAGCATGGAGTTCCCGGAGGGGAGCCAGAGAGAGGGAGGAGGACAACGATGAGAGGGAGGAGGACACCGGAGAGAGGGAGGAGGACTCAGGGAGCCAGAGAGAGGGAGGAAGACACTGGAGAGAGGGAGAAGGACACTGCTGAGATGGAGGAGGACACTGGAGAGAGGGAGGAGGACACCAGAGAGAGGGAGAAGGACACTGCTGAGATGGATGAGGACACCGGAGAGAGGGAGGAGGACTCAGGGAGCCAGAAAGAGGGAGGAAGACACTGGAGAGAGGGAGAAGGACACTGCTGAGATGGAGGAGGACACCGGAGAGAGGGAGGAGGACTCAGGGAGCCAGAAAGAGGGAGGAAGACACTGGAGAGAGGGAGAAGGACACTGCTGAGATGGAGGAGGACACCGGAGAGAGGGAGGAGGACACCAGAGAGAGAGGGAGAAGGACACTGCTGAGATGGATGAGGACACCGGAGAGAGGGAGGAGGACTCAGGGAGCCAGAAAGAGGGAGGAAGACACTGGAGAGAGGGAGAAGGACACTGCTGAGATGGAGGAGGACACCGGAGAGAGGGAGGAGGACACCAGAGAGAGAGGGAGAAGGACACTGCTGAGATGGATGAGGACACCGGAGAGAAAATGGAGGACTCAGGGAGCCAGAAAGAGGGAGGAAGACACTGGAGAGAGGGAGAAGGACACTGCTGAGATGGAGGAGGACACTGAAGAGAGGGAGGAGGACACCAGAGAGAGGGAGAAGGACACTGCTGAGATGGATGAGGACACCGGAGAGAGGGAGGAGGACCTGGAGAGCCGGAGAGAGGAAGGAGGACACCGGAGAGAGGGAGGAGGACCCGGGGAGCCGGAGAGAGGGAGAAGGACCCCGGAGAGAAGGAGAATGACTGGGGAGATGGAGAGAGAGGGAGGAGGACCCCTGAGAGAGGGAGGAGGACCCCGGACAGAGACAGGCTGCACACACTATCAGAGGCATACGAGCTCGCCGCTCGTCGGACCAAAACTGCTGTTTTTTAAACTTTAATGTGAGTACCTATAATTTTGAATAAAAAGAGGTTTTATTTATCAAACAGGATTACACTATTGGCTTTCTTCCTGCCTATTATCTTTTACATCCCCCACGCACTACATCTGAGGGAACCCCATCCTAGGACCTAGGCTGGTGAGGGACGCGCTGGAGCCCATAGGCGGATGCTACGAAAAGCTCTCCTGGTTACATGCTTTTGCCCTATTACCTTAAGGTAAGGGGCCATTACTCACCTGAGTGTCTGCACACGAAGAAGCACTTGATGTGATTCACTTTAGCACTCTAACTGCAACGTGTGCATGCCAGGACGTTGCTGTCACATATTTAAATTCAAAGGACTTTTTTTCTTGTGAAAGTTTTTTCTTATAATTTTTTTATTGGTTTTTCCTTTTTTTCATTTTTCAAGATTTGGGACACTTACCTTATCATCTTTTGATGAAGTTTTGCACATTATGCACTTTATGAAAAAAGCAGCGAACCACTCCCCCACTGTTTAAAAGGCTTTCACATTGCACTGTATGTTTGCACTATACACATTGTCATTTTTGAGCTGTGGATGCACACAGCTTCAACTATTATGCACTTTATTTAGGAGTCAGTTATTGATGTTTAGCCAGTTTTATTATCACTGTTATTTACTCTCCAGTATATGGTTTTCACCTTAATAATCTTTGTCATCTTTTATGCTGTATTATATACCCATTTATCTCTGTCACGATCTAAGCTGTTACTATCTATATCCAGAATACTTTACGCACTACTTTTTTAGTCACTATATTAGTTTTAACACTAATACCACCATTGTAATTTATTTTTATTACTTATTATCTTAACGACATAAGTGACGTTTATCACCTAAGCCACATTGGTTCTTGCATTCAGGATTAGCGCAGCACCACCCATTTACATACAAAGATCACTGTGGCTGAGCTCCAGAGATGCAGTCGGGAGATGGGAGAAAGTTGTAGAAAGTCAACCATCACTGCAGCCCTCCACCAGTCGGGGCTTTATGGCAGAGTGGCTCGACGGAAGCCTCTCCTCAGTACAAGACACATGAAAGCCCGCATGGAGTTTGCTAAAAAAACAACTGAAGGACTCCAAGATGGTGAGAAATAAGTTTCTCTGGTCTGATGAGAGCAAGTCAGAACTTTTTGGCCTTAATTCTAAGCAGTATGTGTGAAGAAAACCAGGCACTGCTCATCACCTGTCCAATACAGTCCCAACAGTGAAGCATGGTGGTGGCAGCATCATGCTGTGGGGGTGTTTTTCAGCTGCAGGGACAGGACGACTGGTTGCAATCGAGGGAAAGATGAATGCCGCCAAGTACAGGGATATCCTGGACGAAAACCTTCTCCAGAGTGCTCAGGACCTCAGACTGGGCCGAAGGTTTACCTTCCAACAAGACAATGACCCTAAGCACACAGCTAAAATAACAAAGGAGTGGCTTCACAACAACTCTGTGACTGTTCTTGAATGGCCCAGCCGGAGCCCTGACTTAAACCCAATTGAGCATCTCTGGAGAGACCTAAAAATGTCTGTCCACCAACTTTTACTATCCAACCTGACAGAACTGGAGAGGATCTGCAAGGAGGAATGGCAGAGGATCCCCAAATCCAGGTGTGAAAAACTTGTTGCATCTTACCCAAAAAGACTCATGACTGTATTAGATCAAAAAGGGGCTTCTACTAAATACTGAGCAAAGGATCTGAATACTTTGGACCATGTGATATTTCAGTTTTTCTTTTTTAATAAAGGAGGAGGTCTGCTAGACTCCTTTTGAGGGGGCGACGATCCTGACAGAAACATACATGCCATAAAAAGAAAAGCTGTATATTTGATTAATTACCCAATAGAGGATGATAACCCCCTCTGTTTGGTAATGTGTAGTTAGTAGTAGTTAGATATATTTTTGTGTCTTCTCTTAGGTAATTGAAGATGTGACGGCTGTCTATCTTACAGATGAAGGCCTGCGGTAAGCAGAGTATTTCTCTTTCGGGAGCCATGCTCTGATTCTGCTTGTATGGAATGTTAGCTGTAGGGACCTGCAGTTAGACAATGTAAATTGTACAGAAAATGTGTTGTGTGTCATTTTTGTACATTGATACTGATGTTATCCATTTTTCAAGTTTATTTCCTTTTTCCCCATTCCAACTCGATGTAATGAGATGCTCTTTCCTCCTTAAACTTAAGGAAGTACTCTAAATTCATTCCCCACAACTGGTGGGGGGTGTATGTAGCGGTCACTTACTTTCAAGTAGGTGAGCTTTTTGTGTTTAACTGATAGGGTACAGTTTCAGGTAAATTTAGGCAGGCCTGTATTCCTATCTCAGGCCTGGTTGTTTATTTTAGGAACTGGGAGTGTCAGTGTAGTGCAGGGTGTGGATACCTCCTTGTACTTTCAGTGGAAATGGTTCTCTAAGGAAGGTTGGACTTGGGATCTGAGTGACAGGCAGCTCATGTGTGGAGTTCTAGCCAATCATTAATTTGTTTGGCAGGAGGCGGGACACATGCTGTTAAGGAGTTCCAGAGAGGGAGAGATCAGAGAGAGAGCCCCCTGCGGGGAGCAAAGCGGAGCCCCCCCTACGGGGAAGGGGGGGGACCAGGCCACGCGGAGGAGAGGAGTTAGTGACACCACACAGCATGTAGTCGCTGGTCTCCCCCTGTGGGGAGGGGAGCCCGCCAGACCGAAGAGGAGGGATGGAGGAGCTATTCAGAAGAAGTAGCAACTAAGCGGAAGAAGACTGGGCGATCGACTGTTTGTGAGTGGCACATGGACTGTTGATCAAGTGAGTAAAGGCACAGGAGAGCGGTACTTTCAGAGGCTGAGGATTTTGGTACGCAAGTCAGTGATGCAGGCGCTAATGGTCTGTGACTTCAAGGTTCAGCATGCCCAGGGTTTCCAATCAGTCAGGCGGGAGGAATTATTCAGAGTAATCTCTTCTTTAGCTCAACTTGGAAGTACTGTACAGACGGGAAGTAGTGGTCAAAAGGCAGCGGTAGAACTCCGAGGACAGATAGAGATACAGATTGTTCTAAAAAGGTCTACGGGTGAAGAAGTTATTCAGAGTGACTCTTTACTACAACAGCCTATGTATTCTCTAGTAAATCTACCCAAGTCTAAAAGCAAAGAGTTATTCAGAGTGACTTTTCATCATCCGCATTGTTCTAAGTCTTTGCATGAGAAGGCAAAGGAAAGACCATGAAGCAGCAAAAGAGCACCTCATAAAACCCTTTTCCTATCCCAGTTCATGTTATGCAAATAAAAGCAAGAGAAAACTACAATATGGACTGTTTCTATTTCTATGGGCTGCGATGTGCTATGTGGTGAATGTGATTTATGGATAGAACAACAAACTGCAGCTCCTACAGGGGTTGTGTGCTACATTTACATGAGAGGGGTGTGGAGTGTATGGAGGTGGGTGGTATGTACATGAGAGGGGTGTGGAGTGTATGGAGGTGGGTGGTATGTACATGAGAGGGGTGTGGAGTGTATGGAGGTGGGTGGTATGTACATGAGAGGGGTGTGGAGTGTATGGAGGTGGGTGGTATGTACATGAGAGGAGTGTGGAGTGTATGGAGGTGGGTGGTATGTACATGAGAGGGGTGCGGAGTGTATGGTGGGAGGTAGTATGTACATGAAAGGGGTGTGGAGTGTATGGAGGTGGGTGGTATGTACATGAGAGGGGTGTGGAGTGTATGGAGGTGGGTGGTATGTACATGAGAGGGGTGCGGAGTGTATGGTGGGAGGTAGTATGTACATGAAAGGGGTGTGGAGTGTATGGTGGGGGGTGGTATGTACATGAGAGGGGTGTGGAGTGTATGGAATGGGTAGTATGTACATGAGAGGGGTGTGGAGTGTATGGAGGTGGGTGGTATTTACATGAGAGGGGTGTGGAGTGTATGGAATGGGTAGTATGTACATGAGAGGGGTGTGGAGTGTATGGAGGTGGGTGGTATGTACATGAGAGGGGTGTGGAGTGTATAGAATGGATATTATGTACATGAGAGGGGTGTGGAGTGTATGGAATGGGTAGTATGTACATGAGAGGGGTGTGGAGTGTATGGAGGTGGGTGGTATGTACATGAGAGGGGTGTGGAGTGTATAGAATGGATAGTATGTACATGAGAGGGGTGTGGAGTGTATGGAATGGGTAGTATGTACATGAGAGGGGTGTGGAGTGTATTGAGGTGGGTGGTATGTACAGGAGAGGGGTGTGGAGTGTATGGAATGGGTAGTATGTACATGAGAGGGGTGTGGAGTGTATGGAGGTGGGTGGTATGTACATGAGAAGGGTGTGGAGTGTATGGAGGTGGGTGGTATGTACATGAGAGGGGTGTGGAGTGTATGGAATGGGTAGTATGTACATGAGAGGGGTGTGGAGTGTATGGAGGTGGGTGGTATGTACATGAGAGGGGTGTGGAGTGTATAGAATGGATAGTATGTACATGAGAGGGGTGTGGAGTGTATGGAATGGGTAGTATGTACATGAGAGGGGTGTGGAGTGTATGGAGGTGGGTGGTATGTACATGAGAGGGGTGTGGAGTGTATGGAGGTGGGTAGTATGTACATGAGAGGGGTGTGGAGTGTATGGAGGTGGGTAGTATGTACATGAGAGGGGTGTGGAGTGTATGGAGGTGGGTGGTATGTACATGAGAGGGGTGTGGAGTGTATGGAGGTGGGTGGTATGTACATGAGAGGGGTGTGGAGTGTATGGTGGTATGTGGTATGTACATGAGAGGGGTATGGAGGTGGGTAGTATGTACATGAGAGGGGTGTGGAGTGTATGGAGGTGGGTGGTATGTACATGAGAGGGGTGTGGAGTTTATGGAGGGGGGTAGTATGTACATGAGAGGGGTGTGGAGTGTATGGAGGGGGGTGGTATGTACATGAGAGGGGTGTGGTGTGTATGGAGGTGGGTGGTATGTACATGAGAGGGGTGTGGAGTGTATGGTGGTATGTGGTATGTACATGAGAGGGGTATGGAGGTGGGTAGTATGTACATGAGAGGGGTGTGGAGTTTATGGAGGGGGGTAGTATGTACATGAGAGGGGTGTGGAGTGTACGGAGATGGGTGGTATGTACATGAGAGGGGTGTGGAGTGTATGGAGGTGGGTGGTATGTACATGAGAGGGGTGTGGAGTGTATGGTGGTATGTGGTATGTACATGAGAGGGGTATGGAGGTGGGTAGTATGTACATGAGAGGGGTGTGGAGTTTATGGAGGGGGGTAGTATGTACATGAGAGGGGTGTGGAGTGTACGGAGATGGGTGGTATGTACATGAGAGGGGTGTGGAGTGTATGGCATGGGTAGTATGTACATGAGAGGGGTGTGGAGTGTATGGAGGTGGGTAGTATGTACATGAGAGGGGTGTGGAGTGTATGGAGGTGGGTAGTATGTACATGAGAGGGGTGTGGAGTGTATGGAGGTGGGTGGTATGTACATGAGAGGGGTGTGGGGTTTATGGAGGGGGGTAATATGTACATGAGAGGGGTGTGGAGTGTATGGAGGTGGGTGGTATGTACATGAGAGGGGTGTGGAGTTTATGGAGGGGGGTAGTATGTACATGAGAGGGGTGTGGAGTGTATGGAGGTGGGTAGTATGTACATGAGAGGGGTTTGGAGTGTATGGTGGGAGGTAGTATGTACATGAGAGGGGTGTGGAGTTTATAGAGGGGGGTGGTATGTACATGAGAGGGGTGTGGAGGTTATGGAGGGGGGTAGTATGTACATGAGAGGGGTGCGGAGTGTATGGTGGTGGGTAGTATGTACATGAGAGGGGTGTGGAGTGTATGGAGGTGGGTGGTATGTACATGAGAGGGGTGTGGGGTTTATGGAGGGGGGTAATATGTACATGAGAGGGGTGTGGAGTGTATGGAGGTGGGTGGTATGTACATGAGAGGGGTGTGGAGTTTATGGAGGGGGGTAGTATGTACATGAGAGGGGTGTGGAGTGTATGGAGGTGGGTAGTATGTACATGAGAGGGGTTTGGAGTGTATGGTGGGAGGTAGTATGTACATGAGAGGGGTGTGGAGTTTATAGAGGGGGGTGGTATGTACATGAGAGGGGTGTGGAGGTTATGGAGGGGGGTAGTATGTACATGAGAGGGGTGCGGAGTGTATGGTGGTGGGTAGTATGTACATGAGAGGGGTGTGGAGTGTATGGAGGTGGGTAGTATGTACATGAGAGGGGTGTGGAGTGTATGGAGGTGGGTGGTATGTACATGAGAGGGGTGTGGAGTTTATGGAGGGGGGTAGTATGTACATGAGAGGAGTGTGGAGTGTATGGTGGTGGGTAGTATGTACATGAGAGGGGTGTGGAGTGTATGGAGGTGGGTAGTATGTACATGAGAGGGGTTTGGAGTGTATGGTGGGAGGTAGTATGTACATGAAAGGGGTGTGGAGTGTATGGAGGTGGGTAGTATGTACATGAGAGGGGTGTGGAGTGTATGGAGGTGGGTAGTATGTACATGAGAGGGGTTTGGAGTGTATGGTGGGAGGTAGTATGTACATGAAAGGGGTGTGGAGTGTATGGAGGTGGGTAGTATGTACATGAGAGGGGTGTGGAGTGTATGGAGGTGGGTAGTATGTACATGAGAGGGGTGTGGAGTGTATGGAGGTGGGTGGTATGTACATGAGAGGGGTGTGGAGTTTATGGAGGGGGGTAGTATGTACATGAGAGGGGTGTGGAGTGTATGGAGGTGGGTGGTATGTACATGAGAGGGGTGTGGAGTGTATGGAGGTGGGTAGTATGTACATGAGAGGGGTGTGGAGTGTATAGAGGTAGGTAGTATGTACATGAGAGGGGTGCGGAGTGTATGGAGGTGGGTAGTATGTACATGAGAGGGGTGTGGAGTGTATGGAGGTGGGTAGTATGTACATGAGAGGGGTGTGGAGTGTATGGAGGTATATTAATGACAATGGTCCCAAAAATGTTTTAAAATTGTCCGACGTGTCCGCCATAATGTCGCAGTCCCTATAAAAATCGCAAATCGCCACCATTACTAGTAAAAAAAAAAAATAATAATAAAAATGCCATAAATCTATCCCCTATTTTGTAGACGCTATAACTTTTGCGCAAACCAATTTTTTACCAAAAATATGTAGAAGAATATATATCGACCTAAACTGAGGAAAAACATAGGTTTTTTTTATATATATTTTTGGGGGGTATTTATTATAGCAAAAAGAAAAAAATAAGTTTTTATCGAAATTGTCGCTCTTTTTTTTGTTTGTAGCGCAAAAAATAAAAACCGCAGAGGCGATTAAATACCACAAAAAGAAAGCTCTATTTGTGCGGAAAAAAGGATGTCAATTTTGTTTGCAACCGCGCAATTGTCAGTTAAAGCGATGCAGCGCCGAATCGTGAAAAAATGCTCTGGTCAGGAAGGGGGTAAAATCTTCCGGGGCTGAAGCGGGTTAAAGGTGCAAACAATCAATAAGAATTAATATTACAAAAATAGATACATTTTATTAAACAAGCATATTTATAAAAAAAACAATTTTGTATATGTAAAAAAAGAGCATACTACAGCTCAGTGGTCACAATACAAAAGAATGGTTGGCTCTACATGTTTCGCCTATATCGTGGCTTCTTCTGGAGCTTTTGTAGGACCTTAATGCACCTTTAAAAGATCATGGTTCCAGATCAAGGAGTACTCAGGGCCCATCAAGAGCTCAGATGAGGTGTCTGTGTACCGAAAATGAAGCGGGGAATAACAACCCTGTAGTCACACCCTGTTACAATGAGATGTTCGACGAATCGATGGACTGATACAAATATCTTCCCAAAGACGCAAACTTCATATACTAGCAGCAAACTTCAAAGGAACTGTGCCATCTACGCAAATCCTTATTTGAGAACGCCAATGTTCATTGATTTGGTATCACTATGATACCTTTAAACCCAGGGGGATCAAAGACAATCGGTCTATCCCAGAGGGATTAACCCTTTTGAACTTGGTTTGAAATATTGCAGGTAACAGGATGATCGGGCCACAGCCATCGGCTGGGTTGTGGTCCTCAGAACAGGTCCACCTGGTTCCTCCACTGTCAGATGTTGTTTTACCCAGAGGAGGCAAGAATGTTTGCCAGACATCCCAACCTGCAAAACCTCATTTCAGGGAGGTGGCACTTCGCGCCCGCAAACACCCCCCCCCCCCCACTGCAAAATATTTTTTAAATCACTTTCTCAACATTTTTTCGCAGTGCTTCTGGGGAAAGGGGTGGGTGGCAGGGGTCGGTGTCAGTAGTTTTTTTTTTATTTTTTATTGATTTTTTTACAATTTACCGTAATTTGTTTTTCATTTTTTTCACAATGCTTTTTGGGGGGGAGGGGGTTGGGGCAGTGGACAGTGTTGGTGGGGCAGGGGAGAGTGGTGTCAGTAGTTTATTTTATTTTTTTTTACACTTTTTCATTTTTTAGAATGTATTTTTTTACAATATTTTTTGGGGGGCTTTGGTGAGAAGTCAGGGGTATAAACAGTCCCCTGACAACTCCCCTTTGAGACAGACAAAGGGACTGAAGACACAGATTCCTCAGTCCCTTTCTCAGCACTAAAGATGAATGAATAGGAGACAGTGGCTCCAGTTCATTCATAAACTGAGCATTTAGTAGCAGTTTACTCTGCTCAGCAATCACAGGACAGAGGAGCGATCTCGCTCACTGTGTCCTATTACTAGTTCTCCCCACAGCTGGCGGGAGAGGAGAGGAGGGGAGCTGGCTGCATGGGACGAGGGGGGGATGGAAAAGGACATGGAGGGGGCCCGGGGGAGGAGCACACACAGGGAGCAGCTGGGGGTAATCGGTGCGGCTGGAGAGACAGCTGTGATCACCGATCTCCCTGTATAGCTTTTTAGCCATCAGCCGCGGGAGGAAGAGAACGAGAAGCGGCTGTCAGCTAAAAATCTATACAGAGGAGATCGGGGATAACAGCTGATCCCCGCCGCATCGATCATTCGGAGATCGGGAGGCGCCTCCGGGTATGGGAGTCTCCCGCACCTTCCGGGAGAATTGAGATGTCTGGTTTGCTAATCATTTGGCTTCATGGCTTTAAGACCAAAGCCCAACTCCAGACTGCATACTTGTTTTCCCATCCCCCCCATCCGGCAGTATTTGATTCTATTTTAATTTTTTATACTTAAATTGTATCATTTCTGAAGTCTTCTGGTCAAACCATGAATGCAGCTTCCTCCTTCGTGCACTAGGTGTCCCTAAGGCCTAAGGCCTCATTCACACCTAAAAATCCTGTGATTTCTCTTGCGACTTTAACGTGCGACTTAATGGGACTTTGGGTGAGTGTGTTGTGGAAAATTTTATATTAATGTATTGTCATAAGAGTCTCCCAGTGTCTGTTCAACCGCAGTCCGCTCTAAAGAGCTGACTGGGGCAGACTGACGCTGGTTGAGACCTGTTAGGTAGTGGAAAACTTCCTGGTGTTTGGAGAGAGGTGTTTGCGGAGAGAGTGTGAAGGAATGTGATGTAAATAATAATAATAATCTGAAAATGTCTATTTTCTTATGTGCATACATATTTTTCTCCTTACTCATTATATAAGTATACAGATTAGCTCTGTTCCTATATTTTCTCAAAATGGCGAGTATCCCCTACATCCCACACATCAGAAGAACGCGGAACTGAAGATAAAACCAAGGACAGCCAAACCTCGTTATGAAGATTCTCCATCTTCTTTTCTATCTTAACCAATGAGATGTACCTATTAGACTAACATAGCAATGACGTATTTGTGTGTATAAAACATTAGCACCGCCTTGAATAAATTAGAAGTGTAAAAAGTAACAGAGCTGAGCGTGTCTCAGAGTGTTTACTTTTATATGCATGCATAGCCACACTTTCCAATTAGAGACAGCAGCAGATAACCTTGGGCTCGATTGGAGCTCTTAATCATTTCCATAACAGATGGTGCCGAAACCCGGGACCTCAGGCTACAGTCGAAGCGATACCGCGATAAGCATTCGGGCGTTAATTGATTGATAAGAGGGGGTTTGCACAGCCCTAACAGTACCGGTAAGTCTTCTTTATATTCTTACCACTGTACGACTTTCTTATCTTTCGGTTGACCGCTGGATTCTGTCGGTATGCTGAGACTGTCTTAGAGGCAGGTATTTCCTCGCCTGAGGTTGTTTTAACGAACCTGCCAATGGGTTTCTGCTGTCTGGATTTGTTCACTGTCTGCCATTCTTTGGGCTACGAAACTCAGCAGTCTAAAAGTGCTACATGTGTGTTCTCATCTCCAGAGGAGCTGTCGGCCTCTGGAGTGAGATGGGTTATTGTGGCAGTCGGTTATAGGACGGGTTACTCATGGGTTTGTCGGACCTTTGAGGGAAATCTCAGCTGCTGGAGCCCCCCGCAGTCTGAAAGCGTTACAGATGTCTCACCCCCAGATGAGCTGTCGGCCTCTGGGAGTAACTGTAATGACGACCTTTAACTGGGTTTAAGGGGAGTTGTCTGTCCCTGAGGTTATCTTAGCCTGCTGAAATTTTGCAGTTCGAAGAGTGGCAGGTGTAATGTCCTGTCGTGAGTGTATTTGTGGTTTACTGTTTGCTATACACGAGAGGGGTTGGGGACTGGTTAAGGTCGGAGGGGGGGCTGCCCGGGGGATCTGTTGGGTCGCGGGCCGTTGCTCCTCACTACCCCTGACGTGTTTGTTCTTGTTCTGAGATTAACCGTACATTACAGGGTTATAGCAGACAGTAGCAGTAGGGTTACCACATCATCCCTTTAATCCAGGACACATATGAATTCCACAGGTTCTGAGGCTGATTTAATGCAGAAAAGGCATCAAGTGAGTTTAATTACCACCTTAATCAGCCACAGAACCTGCGTAATTAATGTGTGTCCTGGATTAAAGGGATGATGTGGCAACCCTAAGTAGCAGCTAGGAGCGCAGTCTTATGTGCCCCCACCCAAGGAATTTGTTGATAAAGAGCAGTGAGAAAGAATATCAACCCCTTGGTTGTACGTATTCTCCTCTCAAGCCGTTAGCCGAGAAACAGAGAGAGAAAAGAATGTGAGATTGTAAAGAAAGTGATATTGTAAAGAAGGAGAGAAGAAGATGTTGAAATAGTTAACAAAGTTGAACGAAGTGGCAAAAGTTATGTTGCTAAAGAAACAGGGAGAAAAATCCTGTGTGATAAAGAAAATTGGATAAAGGAAGTTAAGAAAGATGGCGATTGTATTATGTATGTGTATCACAGAGCTGATGATATGTTGGAACTTGAAACAAAAGGAGGGGAGGGACAGCACTGCCCTCCGTCTAACAACCACTCCTTTCTCACCACCCAAGCACAACCCACTGTGACAACTCAGCCCGGCGGCCATCTTAGTGCACCCATGCCTTCACTTTCTACCCAGCTCAGTGCACTTCCTGCCGGCGGCCATCTTGGTACACCCAGTAAGCTTAAACAGCCTGTACCCAGCCCTCCCTGTTTTAAACCAGGATGGTTCATACCACACACCTGTCTTCCCCAATACGGAAGCATCACATTCCCAGGCCGGATATGTTAATGATGAAAAAGCGTCTGAGTGGGAAGCCCAACAGCAGGCAGCAAGGCCACCCACTGATTTAACCCCCAATCCGGCTCCGGACTCACAGTTCCGAGAGGATCTCAAACACATGCTGGCAACCGTAAAGAACAGTGCCCCTTGCCAGCCCCCGCCCCAACAACAGTCTCGGTTACCAGAAGGGGCACCAGTGATGTATGTCGCTTTTACTCCATCACAAGCAGCGGCCTTAGTGACAAGTCTGCCTGACCCAGAGAAGCAGCCAATTCCCTTCTACCACAGGATAGTGCAGATACAAGAAACTTACTCAGCTGCCTGGAGAGACTTGATCAGCCTATGCCAAATCAAAGCAGGATATGTCTTTTGGCCAGTTATGCAGACAGCCTTCAATGATGCCTGCCTGACAAGTGCCACTT
Source organism: Lithobates clamitans (assembly GCA_037952925.1). Taxonomy (NCBI): domain Eukaryota; kingdom Metazoa; phylum Chordata; class Amphibia; order Anura; family Ranidae; genus Lithobates; species Lithobates clamitans. The sequence goes on along the minus strand of JBBGZY010002080.1, from coordinate 133,873 downwards.
CCTACACCTCAGGCGTGGAGTTCTGTGCACAACTCCACGACTGGGCAAAGGAGAAGTTGACGGATCAGATCACCACAATCCAAGATATTACCCAAGATAAAGGGGGGCTGTGAAGAAGTATCATGCTAGACTCGTACAGGTCTTTGATGATCTGAGTTTCTCCCACTATGAAAAGAGACACACACGTTTCCTGCGTGGGAATGGATGGGGTGCCCCGCTCCAGTCCACTTCCTGATTTGCTTGCCAGATTTGTGGTGTCCTCTACATGTCCCTTGAATCTACTAGGAGCTGATGTGTTGTCCAGACTACAGGCCTCAATCAGGACACGCCTGAAGGGGGGATGAAGTTACATACTCCCCTATCTTTAGAAGACTAATCTGCTTTGTGTTCTCTGCCTCTCCTGATGACACTTAATGAAGCAAAAACTTCAAGTTCAATACTGCAGGAAGTACTTGACAGAATCCCTGCGTGCCTATGGTCCACAGGACCGGAAGACAACGGTCACTTAAAGGTGCCACCAGTTTCAGTCAAGCTAAAAGAGGGCGCATCATTGCCCTGGAAACCACAATAACCCCAAGAAGAGAACCCCTAAAGAAGAACCAGGTACCTGCTCTGGATGCCTTTGACTGCAAAATACCTCACAGAGGTGGACCTTACAAACGTTTTCTTCAGTGTCCACCCTCACCCCTCCTGCTGGTACCTTTTCGCATTCATCCACGGAAAGAAACAGCAACATACCTAAACAGTTGTGCCACAAGGTGCACAGAACTTTCCAAGCCAGTTTGCAAAAGCTATGGCTATCATCCTTGACACATGACAAGAGGAACACCCGGAAGTGATTCTCTTCCAACATGTTGATGACCTTCTCCTTTGTGCAGCTGACTTACCCCCTGTTGAAGTCACCTCAGAAAGCCTGTTGTGCTATCTTGCCAACCAGGGCTGCAGAGCCTCAAAGCCCAAATTGCAGTGGTGCTCAACGCCTGTCATTTTCCTTGGACTAATTTCCTAGTGCAGAGCATGGATTCCAGAAGCCCTCCTACTGATGCTCTGCAATCAGACCCTTCCAGATGTCTCCTGAAGAAATATCTAAGTTTGAGGCCCTCAAGTGTGCCATCTCAGGCGCTAGGGCTCCCAGACTACGACAAAACGCTCAAGCTATTTGTATCCGAACGTCTGGGACATGCTGCAGGTGTACTCACCCAATCACACGGCATCAGCCTATGCCCCGTAGGATATTATTCCTGTCGGCTGGATGAGTTAGCAAGAGGAGGCCTATTGTGTCTGCGAGCTGGCTTTGCTATACAAGCCTTGCTTGACAAAACTTTGAACTTGGTCCTCGGACACTGCCTCATTTCTGCTTACTCCCCATGACGTTGTTGCCATATTCAACCAAGATCCAGCCGAAACACTTGTCCACTACCAGACACTTGAGAATCCTGTGTTCCCTCCTACTGGACAGCATTACTCTATTAAGTTGTCAAACACTGAACCCTACCACCCTTCTTCCACTTCTCGAGGGGGGAAAGGAGGAGGAGGAGTAGAGTCTTGACTTGTCACCCCATGACCACACAGGACACGCGGTCACCACTGAAAACACTGTTCTACAAGCTAAAGCCTTACCACCGGTGATGTCTGCACAGGAGGCAGAGCTGTAAGCACTTACTACAGCACGTAAATGGGCAGAGGGAAAAAGAGCCAACATTCATATGGACTCAAGATATGCTTTCAGCATTGCCCATGATTATGGTGTTATCTAGGACAGAGGATTTCTGACGGCTGCAGGAACACCTGTGAAAAATTGATGCCTTGCTTCTCCCAACCCAAGTGACTATTCTGAGTAAAGCACACAACAAAATGAACTCAAAGGAAGCTTAAGGCAATCTTCTAGCCAATTCAGCTGCCAAACAGACAGCTGGTGGTCCACGGGAAGTGGACAGCAGGGTGGTAGAAGAAGACCACCCCGTGCTTACCTTACAGACTTTCCCAGTGGACAGAGTTTATTTAAAAGAACTACAGGAAACAAGTCCGGATAAGAAGGAAAGCTGGAAACGGAGAGGAGCAACTCTCAGAGATGGACTATTCGAGTGCAACAAGAAGCCTTGTCTACCCAGGAGTATGTACCCAGCCGTGGTGCAATGGGCACATGGAGCTGCCCACTTGACAAAGACTTTTATGAACTCTCTTATCAACAAGTGTTGCACCAAGAGTTACTCCACTGACCGACAACTTCTGCAGATAATGCATTATCTGCACCAAATGTAACCCAGGACGCACAGAAAAAACACAGAAGAAGCACCTGGCAAAAGCCCTATACCCCATTCCAGAGGATGCAAATTGATCATTCTCAAGTGCCAAGAAGTGGCAGATTCGAATACGCTCTAGTGGAAGTGGTCACGACTGCCAGGACCACAGCTAAGAAACTACTAAGTGAGATAGTATGTAGATTTGGGGTCCCAGAGGTGATATTGAGAGATCAGGGACCAGCCTTAACAGCAACCCTTACTAAAGAGATTTGGGCAGCACTGGGGGTTCAGTTGGCACTACACACCCCATACCACCCTCAAAGTAGCGGGAAGGTAGAAAGGATGAATGGGACACTAAAAACAGGATGTTAAAGATGGCCCAAGAGACTAACATGAGTTGGCCAGACAGTTAGCCCATTGCCCTGTTCAGTGTCAGACACACCCCCAGGGGAAACATGCCCTATCCCCTTATGAAATTTTGTTTGGTTCAGCTCCCAGACTTGGTTGTTACTTTCCACAACAGTTACAGTTGCAGTCTGATGTGTTGACTAATTATGTAACCACTTTACCACGAGAATTAACCTGAATGCATGTCCAGGTGTTTTCTTCCATTCCAGATCCTGAATTAGATACAGGAACACACCAACTACTGTCTGGAGATCCTTGAGCCAAGTTATGATGGTCCATTCCAAGTTTTGCTGACCACAGCCACCTCAGTCAAGTTGGCCAGGAAGAACACCTGAATGCACGCTTATCACTGCAGGAGAGCGTGTTTTTGGGTGCTGCATATCCTTTTTCTGTTTGATCTAGGGGGGAGGGGCCCAGGAGGTGGCCATCACAAAAATGTTAACATAATTACGTTTTGATGTAACTCTTCAGGTACACATGTGACCACCTTTACCTTAGATTACTGTGACATAGTACCTTGTCCATTTGACCCTTCATGGTGATGCCATTGGTACAGTGATATCCCTGACGGTAAGGACATATATGTATGCCACACAGACAGTTACTGGGGACAGAGTTGTGGTTTCTGTGGGGGCCAGTGGGTTGGAACACAGGGCCAGACTGGGCGATCACAGAGTGTATTAGACAAAAAAGATGAAAATAGAAAGCCCCCATATCCTAACCAAAGATACCCCTGATACATACACTGACCCAGCACACAGTCAGAGGAGGAAGCGAGCAGCTCTCTCCGGAAGCTTTGACCCTCATGTGTACATAGATGTCATAAGGGTTACAAGGGGGGTCCCTGATGAGTTTAAAGCCAGGGATCAGGTAAAAGCTGGTTTTGAGTCTTTGATCCCCATAACAACTGTCAGCAAGAATGTAGATTGGATTAACTACATGTCATGGTTATGCAATAGAGTTTGTCGATCAGCATACCAGTCTCCATGTGTTCATCTCTAGAGACTAGCTGACCCTCACCTGACTGCTTTGTAACCTCTCCTCTAAGCATGGCCCCACCCCACGCCCTATCAGGGAACCCTATATTAACCTGTGCACCGCAAGCCAGCAGTGCTGATCAACCATTGTGTGTTAGCCTCTGTGTGTACTTGCTGTGTTTCCTACATCTGATTCCTGTTAGCGACCTTGGCTTGTCCCTTACTTTCCTTGTTGTTCCAGCCTGCTGCCTCCTTCCTCTTCTCCTGTAGTCTACCGTGAGCGTGAGCTGTGAGACCCTGGGGGCCGCGACCTGGAGCCAGACTGCAGCGCAGTCCATCCTTACCATTAAAGAATCTATGCTCTAGCTCCCAGTGGGATCTGTGTCAGTGATCCAGTAGACCTGCTTCCTGAACCTCCCAGGGTTTAATCCGCAGCAGTCAGCTGTAGGGTCCACTACCTTGCGGTGCACTCCTGATCCCAACGGTGTGCATCTGTCACCCAGCCTCTAGGTGACCTGACACTACACATATTATAACCAACAGAGATTTGTAAATTACTCTAAAAATGCCCTCCAGGGAATTGCTGACCAGTTAGCCCCCATTTCCTACATGACATTCCAGGACCTGATGGCCTTAGACATGGTTCTAGCTGGGAAAGGAGGTGTTTTGTAAAATCATAGGAAAAAACGGGAACCTGTTGTACATACATTCCTGATAATATTGGCCCAAATGGTAAGGTTACTCTAGCTATAAAGAAATTAGAAGATCTGTCACTGGAGTTGAAGAAGAACTCAGGTATCACAGACCCATGGGACCAATATTTTAGCTGGATGAGTGGGTGGCAGAAGGTGCTCGCCCAGATACGGGTAAGGGTATTAATAATCCTGGTTCTTTTAGCCCTGATTGTATGCTGTATTCTACCTTTCGTAAAAAGTTAATGAGCAAGGCTGTAGACAATAGCACACCTACATTTCTCCACCAAGAAGAAGAGGACCTCCTTATGATGGAAGATGACAAACCCTTCACTCCCCTACAGTCACTCCCTGTCCATAATCTCACAATCCTATAGGGTTTTAGGGATAGATAGCGCCTGACTGCACCTCTACAGCTGTATCGAGGAGGGAAGTGAACAGTTGCTGCCCAATTCTATATACAGCCTAAAAGAGTTGCTGAGGAGAAGGGCCAGGCCAAAGTGGGACCTTTAGATATTAGGGACAGAAAAGAGAAAATAGTCATTTTAGGGGGGGATTGTAAAGGAATGTGATGTAAATAATAATAATAATCTGAAAATGTCTATTTTCTTATGTGCATACATATTTTTCTCCTTACTCATTTTATAAGTATACAGATTAGCTCTGTTCCTATATTTTTCTCAAAATGGCAGGTACCCCCTACATCCCACACATCAGAAGAACGCGGAACTGAAGATAAAACCAAAGACAGCCAAACCTCGTTATGAAGATTCTCCATCTTCTTTTCTATCTTAACCAATGAGATGTACCTATTAGACTAACATAGCAATGACGTATTTGTGTGTATAAAACATTAGCACCGCCTTGAATAAATTAGAAGTGTAAAAAGTAACGGAGCTGAGCGTGTCTCAGAGTGTTTACTTTTATATGCATGCATAGCCACACTTTCCAATTAGAGACAGCAGCAGATAACCTTGGGCTCGATTGGAGCTCTTAATCATTTCCATAACAAGAGGACATGTCCGCCAGCAAAGGACCCCTGTGCAATGTACAGACGATCGTCTGGTGGGGATGCCGTCGCTCTGCAAAGACATTATCTGTTTTGCGGTGGTTTGCTCTTGTCACCCCTGGTATGCCTGATCAACATGTTTGGGGTGCCATGACGTACACCTGCAGATAATTTCCCATGCACGAGGAACTCTAGTCATCGTTATTTGGTTGTATGTATTTTTTTGTTAATTCCTTATATGGTCATTCACATCCTGTGAGGTCATATCCTGTGAGGCTGAGGTCATATCCTGTGAAGGAAGCGATTGGCTGTTGGGGCCAGGGCTTCCTGTTTGTGCTTGCTTTTGTGGTCTTTTGAATAAAGGAGGCAGACTGAGGGCTGTGGGGGGCAGTCTTGCTGAGATGAGAATGTAAGAAGCATGTGTTGTGTCTATTTGTAAGCATGGGGCACACACCAGAGGAGGGGCTACGGCAGAAGGAAAGACATATGATCAAAAGGTGAGATGCATTTATATCATTAGACGAAATTGTTATTATGATTAGAAACAGGAGATTTGGCTGTGTGCTCTGTGTACAACTAAATTTCCATGACAAAATGGCGAGCCAGAACGTAGGAGTGAACAGAACCTCCTTCAGAATCGGATCATTAAGATGTGCTGGGGAGGTTCTGCTTCGCGAAAAGAACAAATTTTTCGTCTTTTGAAATAATGCTGGAAGTTTGATCGTATGTCTGGTGTGTGCCTGCGTGTGTGTGTGATTTGTATCTCGAATGTATGTGTGAGTAACTGTATGTTGTGTAATAAGATTATGAGAAATAGAAGTGTATGATTATTTGCAGCCTGCAATGTGGGTGTGACTGATGCTGTGTAACAAGTTTGTAATGCATGTGAGAAATGGATGAATTGTAATTATTACTTATGTATGGGACAAGTAGATTACATAAGTTTTGTAGAGTGTTTGATTGACTCAAGACACAGATGGTTAGTGGACTTGGTTATGATGGTTATGAAAAGAACATGAAGGCATCACTGTTTGTATCTCTCAATGTCTCGTTCCTGTGAAAGTTGGTGTGAACTCTGTCTTGAATCTTGCTGTGGTCCAGATTTCATCTACCATGTGTTCCTAAGTTGTTATTTTTCGTAACTTTAACACTTTTAAATGTCTGTCTAAGTGTTCATTTAGTATCTCAAATGTGTAATTTTGTGGGGAGAAATTTTTAGTTTTGGTGGGAAAATGCACCATTTTGTTGGGGTCTGGCTTTTGTTGTGGTCACCATGTGCATCGGCGGCCATTTTTAAGACCTCTGGGCTTTCCGATAGGGGAAGCTGCTCCATTGTGTATTCCTTTGTGTGTGCAAAGCCACGTGCTTTAAGCTACAATCTGGCTTCTAGGCACCATTTTGTGAATTCTATTTTTGTACTGTTTACATACTTTTCAAGGAAACTATTGCGTTTTCTGTATTAAATATTGGTTTTGAGTGAAATCTCTACTTTGCACTGAATTTCAATGGATAACAAGACTAGCTTTAACTGAGTTTTTGTACACAGCGGTGTGTGTTATTTTAATTTTTTTAATGTTTGGGAGTTTCCCAGAGGGCCAATTTTGGACTAAGGCCAATCGGCCTGCCAGCATGTTTTTGGAGTGTGGGAGGAAACCGGAGTGCCCGGGGGAGACCCACACAGGCGCAGGGAGGACATTCAGAGACCAGGCGGGTGGTGTCATGGTTGGAATTCAAGCCAGCTGCCCTTTTTGCTGCTGGGCGGGGGTGCTAACCACTACACCACTGTGCCACCCAATATTGTTTAGTTAAATATGCCTATATTTCAGTATAGGCCCTAATTGACATTAAAGTGTTTGTCTAGGGATAAGTGTTAAAATTGGTGTCTCAATTGTATAGTCAGTTTTTGTAGGAAGAAATCCTGGTTTGACTTGTCATTTGTTAATGTCGGCCATTTTTCTGTAGTCCGGGTTTCAGTCACCATTTTTCCGTGGACCGATTTTCGATTGCTGCAACTGCCTTTTTGTTTCTGCTGATTTTAGTCTCGAGCGAAATATCTCTGGTTTTGTACTGAATTCCAGTTCCAGTAGAATCATTTAGTTTCTATTCCAGTTGTTTTAAAGAAGTTTATGTTTCTAGTGAAGAAATCTCGATTTTGGGGGGATCAACAACTAAATTTCATGTGTTAATGGCGCCATTTTGTTTGTGGTTTGCAGTGGAAGGGAAAAGACTTTGGTCCTCCTTCAGCCGTCTTTTTGCAGGAGTTTAAGTTTTTGGCTTTTGTTACACTGTTGTGTGATATTTCGGTCAAAACTTGTGGTTTGACTTCCCAGGGGATATGTGAGTCAAGGGGGATTCCCTCCCATTTGCAATATGGGGGCTTATTCCACCCACTCCTTGACAAAAGTTTTTATTTGTTGATGTTAGCTATAGATTTTTCTAATGTTTTGATAGACAAAATGTAAAGCTATTCAAGGCTTCCCCTCCCCCTCCCTCTTCCTACTCAGATGTGCAACAAGAAGTTGGTGGGAGGGGCTTGGGGACTTTTTGACTTGTGTTTGGAAGGACGAAAATTAAGATTTATACTGTAATACAGTTTTAAGTAGAGAGCAAACAGGAGGCATCCATGTTATTGTTGTAATATCGAGGTACAGAGAGAAGCCGCAGTGTTTTGTAAAAGAAGCGGGCAAAAGTGCTCTGTGTATATTCGTCTGGCGACGCAGTGTACGGTCGTACAGCGCAATGCGCTTGTGTATGCATACACTGTGATGGGTTGAGACATAATTCGGGGGTTGATCTGTGGTTGTTGGCGAATCATTTGGCATAGTTAATAGTTTAGTTGTTAAAAGAGTGGTACTCTGTAGTTCCGTGCCAAAAGTGTTGGGACAACAAGCCATAGAGTAGTCTTTTAGTGTTGAGTGACTAATTTGTAGTCTGTCAATCCACCCTGTAAGAAGACACCGGGCGGTGGTCTCCGAAATTGGTGCAAGGGTTTTCCCTGGACGCGGGGATAAGACGATAAGCCGATTTGAATCGCCATGGGCAATGGCAGTCCGTGCAAGCGAAGGAATGCAAGGCTTCCCACAGTCAAACGGATGTACAAGAGCATGGAGTCTAGTTCTGAGGAAAAAGGCCATTAAACCCCAGAAAGATTGACATAGGTGGTCCAGGATACTATTTTGAGTATCCCTCTGGAGTTGATGTTGTGCGACTGTGGCTTCAGAAATCTGTAATGTTGAGTGAGTTGATGGATGCGTAGTACACGTTTGTGTGATTAAAAATACACAGGCCTGTTTTTGAACTTTGTGTGGCTGGTCCATGCAAAGATGTCGAAATGCTCTCGTGCTTTTAAAATTGTATTCTTTTTCTATCGCTAAAAGAGTGAAGGCAGCATTCCATCTGGTCGTTTTTATTTTCTTTCATTTTCGTTTTTAGGAACTTTGAAATATCTCCCCCACATTTGTATCTAAATGTTTGTCTTTGTTTCATTGTTTGTATGTGGTAACAAGATGTTTGAACCTACCGCCCTCTTGCGTGTCGCGGCTGTTGTATTTTAGAAAACAAAAACAAAAAGTGAAAGTAAGATTTACAGAGGGTTTAGTTATTATCGGTTTTGTGGAATGTCAGTGACAATTTACCAATGTACACGAATGTTGTATTGTTTACCATTCTTTGAAGGATAGAGTAATAACTTTTGTTTATAAGTATCTTTTCATGTCCAAAGAGTTTCTGGAAGTGTGTGTACAGGTGTATAAGAAGGTAAAAGTGTCATATTTCACTGTTTTATTCTGCACCATTCTAAACCCTGCATGTCTTCCTCCAGTTTGTAATGAGGAGGGAAGAAAAGGGGGGATGAGAGTGGTGAGAATGACACATTTTCAAACCAATAATACTAACCGTTCTAATTCTAACCAAGTTTGTGCCAAGACTGTCTTATTTTGATAGAATTTGAATCAGCAAGCAGCAGTCTGGTGAAAGAGGCTCCCATCCCAGATGCTAAGAACCTTTTTGTCACTGGTTCCAGGTTTTACACCCCAGATGGTAAGCCACGTACAGGTTATGCAGTGACCACAGTCCCGATGTCTTTGTTATTGTCATATGAGGTTTGTTTGGAGGTCAACCAAAACCAGAATTGTACTTTCCTCATTAGCTGTCACCTACATTCTCAGCTGATGGGGTGGGTGCAATCACTGTAACATGAACTTCAAAAGGTCCACCACAGGGTTCACGAGTCCATCCTGGACCCTGACACAATAACCAGTTTACATTCTTTCCAACCAGGTGACTGGGCCATTGTAAAGAAGCTTGAGGGATGAGACCACGCCAGCCACTGCAAGAAGCGGATCAACCACAAAGAGTAGAGGAGTATCTTCGTTAATTTATATTTTTTGTTTAATAAATTTTGGCAAGGGTAACGATGAAAAGCATCCCAACAAGCTAAGAAAGAGAACAGGACACATGGTCGGGTATTAGTGCCCCAGCGATGACAGCGGTACATGCTATATGTGACGTTCATATTGGTGTGAGGAGTTTTGACAAACTAGTAAAATCCAAACAGACACCTGTCAAAGGAACTTAAGAGAACATTTCTAGAGGGTAAAATGAATTATAATTTTAACAATAGCTCTGGTTCTTGCCAGCTTTGGTATCGGGATAACTAGGTAGCCCACAAGTGTGCTTCAACTGAAGTTTGGTATTAATGCGGATCTACAGCTTATAAGGTAATTTGCCTAAGGCAAGAGGTTCATGTGTGCTGGTGAAACTCGTCCCAGCATCTTATATCACGGCCGATCGTGAGGATCTGATGGCGCGAGAGAAGGTAAGAATGGCAGGGACAGCTGGAAGGGAATTGCTTGTACACGGTGGGGGCTTGAGCTTATGAAACGCTTGAACAATTTCTCATCCATAGAGGATGAGATGTTTTCATGTAACTGTTGAAGCTACAAGGAAGTTCCCACAGTCCAAGGGGGTTTCTGGGAATTCATAAGCAAAGATTGTTATATCTGGATCGGGGATAGTAGTGACAAAGTTCAGGCCCATATGGATAAGGTTTAGATCCCTGCAAGGCAAAGCCAGAGCTATAGCTAGTGAAGGTTGGAATCCTTTTTAAGGGTTTGGGAATCGTTGGGGATTTATTTTTATCTTGCAGCGGATCATAGTGAAGGAAGTAGGGGTATATATATTCCTTCTATATGCCATGATGAGGTGCTCCTGTTGCCTGATTGGACGCGTGACCAGAGCCTGAGCAGATGACCACATCTTCCCTGATGAGATGCCCCGAAGCCCGACCCACGTACAAGACACAGAGGATCCCAGACCGACCGGCGACTACTACAGCTCACCACGTCATCTCCAACAGAGTCTACATGTCAAGCCGTGTTTTACTTTTTATGGACTAAGAAGAAGATCAGGATTCATCGAGGGACACATGGGATCATATGACAAGAGGAGGGACTGTTGTGGAAAATTTTATATTAATGTATTGTCATAAGAGTCTCCCAGTGTGTGTTCAATCGCAGCCCACTCCAAAGAGCTGACTGGGGCAGACTGACGCTGGTTGAGACCTGTTAGGTAGTGGAAAACTTCCTGGTGTTTGGAGAGAGGTGTTTGCGGAGAGAGGACATGTCTGCCAGCAAAGGGCCCCTGTGCAATGCACAGAACGATCGTCTGGTGGGGATTCCGTCGCTCTGCAAAGACATTATCTGTTTAGCGGTTGTTTGCTCTTGTCACCCCTGGTATGCCTGATCAACATGTTTGGGGTGCCATGACGTACACCTGCAGATAATTTCCCATGCACGAGGAACTCTAGTCATGGTTATTTGGTTGTATGTATTTTGTTGTTAAATCCTTATATGGTCATTCACATCCTGTGAGGTCATATCCTGTGAGGCTGAGGTCATATCCTGTGAAGGAAGCGATTGGCTGTTGGATTGCTTTTGTGGTCTTTGCTTTTGTGGTCTTTTGAATAAAGGAGGCAGACTGAGGGCTGTGGGGGGCAGTCTTGCTGAGATGAGAATGTAAGAAGCGTGTGTTGTGTCTATTTGTAAGCATGGGGCACACACCAGAGGAGGGGCTACGGCAGAAAGAAAGACATATGATCAAAAAGTGAGATGCATTTATATCATTAGACGGAATTTTTATTATGATTAGAAACAGGAGATTTGGCTGTGTGCTCTGTGTTCAACCAAATTTCCATGACAAGTGCGATTTGATGGGGCTTTGGGTGAGTGGGACTTGATGGGGCTTTGGGTGAGTGTGACTTGATGGGGCTTTGGGTGAGTGTGACTTGATGGGACTTTGGGTGAGTGTGACTTGATGGGGCTTTGGGTGAGTGCGACTTGATGGGACTTTGGGTGAGTGCGACTTGATGGGGCTTTGGGTGAGTGCGACTTGTGCAGAACGGAAAAAAATGTGTTAGTTGTCTTTATTTTTTTAACGAAGTCTAAATTTTCAGAACAATTGGAATTTGAATCGGTTGACAAAAATTGATTGACCGATTCAATATCTTTGTGAAGAATAGCTGTCTTTTAAAGGAGGGGGTCGGGAAGCCGGCCACCGCGTCCTTAAGAACCGGTGACTCATCTGCTGTCAGCGGGCTTCCCCAGTGACAGCTGAATGTAAAATTAAGTATGCCGGCAATAAAATAAAAAAATTTAAAAAATTTAAAAATGGCGTGGAGTCCCCCCCCAAATCCATACCAGAACCTTATATGAGCATGCAGCCCAGCAGGCCAAGAAAGGGGGGAGGGGCTTCCCCACTGACAGACAAATGTAAAAAAAAGAATGCCGCCAATAAAAAAATGAACAGCATGCCCCTCCCCCCCCCATGCATACCAGGCCCTTCAGGTCTGGTAAGGATTTTAAAGGGAACCCTCACACCAAAAAGAAAAAAAATTAAATGGCGTGGGGTCACCCCCCCATAATCCATACCAGACCCCAAGGCCCCTTTCATATGGAGATCTGTCCACAAATCCTCACTGAGCAGGCGGATGACAGGTCCACGTCTGTCCGCTATGCAGAGCGGACACGGACACAGCCCGCTCTCCTCTATGGGACAATCAGATGGAAACAGACCGCCTGTCTGTTCCCATCCAATTGTTATCCGATCCGATCCGCTGGACAGATGGTGAACGTATTGTCATACATCTGTTTTCAGCGGATTTTATCAGATCGAATGCCCGGCGGGTGTCAGCGGACATCCGCCACCCCATAGAAAACAATGAGTGGTCTGATCGGTTCCGCTGGTGTGAAAGGGGCCTTATCCAAGCATGCAGCCCAGCAGGTCAGAGAAGGAGAGATGAGCGAGCACTTCACCTCCACTCCTGAACCATACCAGGCCACATGCCCTCAACATGGTGGGGGGGTGCTTTGGGGCAGGGGGACTTCTTCCTCCCCCAGCCCAAAGCACCTTCTCCCCATTATCTCCCAGGAAGGTGGTTGTGAGGATCTGTGGATGGAGGGGCTTATCGGAATCTGGAAGCTCCCTTTTAACAAGGGGGTCCCCAGATCCTGCCCCCCCTCCCATGTGAATGAGTATGGGGTACTGTCAGGGGCGGACTGACAACTCATTGGGCCCCCGGGCAATAGGAGATTTTGGGGCCACACAGTATACACATCACACACATACAGTATACATACACAGTATACATACACACACAGACACACAATATACACACACAGTATGCAATCATAGTATACACACCCACACAGAATACACATACAGACACACAGTACACACACACACACAGTATACAATCACAGTATACATACACACAGTATACATACACACAGTATACATACACGCAGTACACAAACACACAGTATACAATCACAGTATGCATACACACAGTGTACATACACACAGTACACACACAGTATACACACAGTATACACACAGTACACACACACACACAGTATACACACACAGTACACACACAGTATGCAATCACATTATACACACACAGTATACACATACATATACACACAATATACACACATACACACACACAGTACACACACACACAGTATACACATACATATACACGCACACAGTATACACATACATATACACATACATATACACACACACAAAATGGCGAGCCAGAACGTAGGAGTGAACAGAACCTCCTTCAGAATCGGATCATTAAGATGTGCTGGGGAGGTTCTGCTTCGCGAAAAGAACAAATTTTTCGTCTTTTGAAATAATGCTGGAAGTTTGATCGTATGTCTGGTGTGTGCCTGCGTGTGTGTGTGATTTGTATCTCGAATGTATGTGTGAGTAACTGTATGTTGTGTAATAAGATTATGAGAAATAGAAGTGTATGATTATTTGCAGCCTGCAATGTGGGTGTGACTGATGCTGTGTAACAAGTTTGTAATGCATGTGAGAAATGGATGAATTGTAATTATTACTTATGTATGGGACAAGTAGATTACATAAGTTTTGTAGAGTGTTTGATTGACTCAAGACACAGATGGTTAGTGGACTTTGATGGTTATGAAAAGAACATGAAGGCATCACTGTTTGTATCTCTCAATGTCTCGTTCCTGTGAAAGTTGGTGTGAACTCTGTCTTGAATCTTGCTGTGGTCCAGATTTCATCTACCATGTGTTCCTAAGTTGTTATTTTTCGTAACTTTAACACTTTTAAATGTCTGTCTAAGTGTTCATTTAGTATCTCAAATGTGTAATTTTGTGGGGAGAAATTTTTAGTTTTGGTGGGAAAATGCACCATTTTGTTGGGGTCTGGCTTTTGTTGTGGTCACCATGTGCATCGGTGGCCATTTTGAAGACCTCTGGGCTTTCCTATAGGGGAAGCTGCTCCATTGTGTATTCCTTTGTGTGTGCAAAGCCACATGCTTTAAGCTACAATCTGGCTTCTAGGCACCATTTTGTGAATTCTATTTTTGTACTGTTTACATACTTTTCAAGGAAACTATTGCGTTTTCTGTATTAAATATTGGTTTTGAGTGAAATCTCTACTTTGCACTGAATTTCAATGGATAACAAGACTAGCTTTAACTGAGTTTTTGTACACAGCGGTGTGTGTTATTTTAATTTTTTTAATGTTTGGGAGTTTCCCAGAGGGCCAATTTTGGACTAAGACCAATCGGCCTGCCAGCATGTTTTTGGAGTGTGGGAGGAAACCGGAGTGCCCGGAGGAGACCCACACAGGCGCAGGGAGGACATTCAGAGACCAGGCGGGTGGTGTCATGGTTGGAATTCAAGCCAGCTGCCCTTTTTGCTGCTGGGCGGGGGTGCTAACCACTACACCACTGTGCCACCCAATATTGTTTAGTTAAATATGCCTATATTTCAGTATAGGCCCTAATTGACATTTCCCATAAATCTCTTTTTATTTGAAAAAGTTGTCCAATACAGCACATACAGAAAGAAAACAAGAGTACATAAATTGGGATTGTCACTAAAAACGTCAGCACAATAATGTCAGGTATTCCCATAAAATTCTCTGTATCTGAAATATACCAATTCAAAAGTATCTATACGCTGTACCTTTCTGGAAGCATGAAAAACATTATTTTATTTCCCCCTAATCCCTCCCCCCCCCCCTCTCCCTCCCCTCACCCCTCCTGCATCCTCACAGTTATTCTACATCCCCCTCATCCTATGCCTTCCTTACTCCACTCATCCATCTCTCACCCAATCCAGCCATGCTTTCCATATTTTCTCAAATTTCTTATAGTTACCCCTTTTCTTATAGATATATTTTTCTCTACAAACCACCTCCCCCACTGCATTTACCCATTCTGTCAATGTTGGGGCCTCCTTCCTCTGCCAATGCCGTGCGATAAGCCTTTTTCCCTGAAACAAGCATCTGTCCCTTGCCGTCTGCACATCCTTTGAGGTCCTTCCCTCCCCCTCCCAGCCCAGCAGGCACTCCCCCGCCTCCACCCTCAGTGATGTCCCAAACACTGAGTTTATTTCTCCCACTATACCTTCCCAATATCTATGCAGCTTGGGGCAGCGCCAGAACATGTGAATCAAGTCCCCATGTCCCCCTCTGCATCTCTGACATTTCGCGTCAGGTCTCTTGCCCCACTTGAATAGCTTCAGAGGTGTATAATATGCTCTATGTAGCAAATACAAATGGGACATCACTTGTGAGGGAGAGAGAGTGACCCTGGGACCCAGCGCCAAGGCCTGATTCCATTGATCATCAGACATTATGCCCACATCCTTTTCCCATCTAGCCTTGTTTTTATTTTCGACCCGGCCTTCTTGTGCTGTTACTTTCAAACACCCATACATGTCCGAGATCAGACCCTTTGTGGATCCCGCATCGATCAGCCTTCTCAAAAAGGTCATTTCACACCACACTGGCATTTCCTTCCCAAATTGTGCCTCCAGGGCATGCCTGAGTTGCAAATATTTATAAAATGACCTATTGGAGATCGCATACTCCTCTACCAGTTCCTGGAAGGACTTTAACCTCCCTGCCCTATACACCTGTGCAAGGTAATGGATGCCCCTATGATCCCATTCCTCTACACGCCCCATTTTCTTAAGCTCGTTAAGGCTATTATTATCCCAGAGTGGCGAGAATTCCGCAAAACCCTCATATCCCAAGATTTTTTTAGCCTGTGCCCAGACTCTACTCATCAACCGGATAGTGGGACATTTGGTACAGAATGAGTCCGCCTCTAACCCTTCCGCCACTGTATCATGTCTGGTGTCGTTCAATAAAATGCTACCCCCTACTCCTGCTTCTCCTGGCCTATTACTACCTCCCATTTGCTGCAGTTGGGCTGCCAGGAAGTAACCTCGTGGATCTGGTACCGCCAGACCTCCTTTCTCCTCTGGTCGCCGCAGCGTCTCCAACCCAATCCTGGCCACCCCTTCCTTCCAAATAAGTTCTCTAAATATACTGTCCAGTTTTTTGAACCAGTGCTTGGGAATCCAAACAGGAGAGTTCTGCATAACATATAGGATTTGAGGTAGCCAGACCATTTTAATCAGATTGCAGCGCCCGGCGACCGAGAGGGGTAAACGTCTCCATACTTGACACTTCTGTTTAAGTTTCTTCATCAGTGGGACTAGGTTTTCAGATATATACTGGCTTGGGTCTCTGGTAATATTAATTCCCAGGTATTTCATATGCCTAACCACTTGGACCTGGGATGCCTGATGTGGGAGAGGCTCACACAGGGTATCAATGGGCAAAATCACCGATTTCTCCCAATTGATTAACAGCCCAGAGAAATTTCCGAACTCCCTCACTATCCTCATAGCTGTTTCCAGTGACTCCTGCGTATCCGCCAAAAATAATAAAATATCATCGGCATACAAGGCCACTTTATCCACCCCTTTCTTCCTCTTGAATCCCTGTATGCCCTGTGCCATCCTTAGAGCCACTGCCAAGGGTTCAATTGCCAGTGCGAAGAGCAGGGGGGACAAAGGACACCCCTGTCTTGTGCCCCTGCTCAGCTGAAACCCCTCCGAGCATTGCCCGTTGATTTTTACCTTGGCCCTTGGTTCGCTATATAGCAGTCTTAGCCACCGAACAAACCCGGGGCCAAGCTGATATTCCGCTAGTACCTTCCATAAGTAATGCCATTCCAGGGAATCGAAGGCCTTGGCCGCGTCTAGTGAGAGAATTGCTCTCCTACCGCTATTTTCTATGGGGATTTGCATATTGAGATATACCCGCCTTATATTGGTGCTTGTGGATCTATTTGAGATAAACCCCGACTGATCCGGGTGTATTAGTTTAGGGATTACTTTGTTAAGCCTTGCAGCCATTACTTTGGCAAGGATCTTCACATCCGAGCACAAAAGCGATATGGGCCTGTATGAGGACATATCCATTGGGTTCTTCCCTTCTTTTAACAGAAGTATTACTATGGCTTCTGCCATGGAGGGGGGCAAGGCCCCCTCTTCCTTAGCCCCATTAAATACTTTCAGCAATAAGGGTAACAATACCCCCCCATATTTTTTATATAATTCTATAGGCAGGCCATCCGGGCCTGGGGATTTTTGAGCCGCCATATCTCCAACCGCACTCTGCAGTTCCTTAAGGGTCAGTGGGGCATCCAACATTTCCCGATCTACCTCTGATACCGGGGTTGTCTCCAACCCCTCAAAGAAGCTCTGCATTTCCCCCTCTACATTTACCCTGGAGGAGCTATATAACTTCTCAAAGTACATTTTAAATTCATTTACTATATCCGGAGTGTTTTTTCTTATCTCTCCTTCCCTCCCTATAATTGCCGGTACTGCACTCGGGGGGCCGTTTGCCTTGATTATCAGAGACAGAGCTTTCCCTATCTTCTCCCCCTCTCCAAAAAAGCTCAGTCTCTGAAAGGATCCTATCTTTTCTGCCTTCTCCCGGAGCACCCTACTGTACTCTTCTTGCCTCTTCACCCAACACTCGTGGTTGACCTGGGATGGTGTTGCTACATAGTGCGCCTCCGACAGTCTTGCATTCTCTTTAGCTTCCTTTTCAACAGCTTGAGACTGTTTTTTAACATGCGCTATTCTCTGGATTAAGGCTCCTCGAATATACGCCTTCAGAGAGTCCCAGACCACCCCAAGTGGGGCCGATCCTAGGTTTATACTAATATATTGTGAAAGCCCTTCCATCATTTTCTCCTCCTCTCCTATAAGTTCGAGCCAAAAGGGATTAATCTTCCAGCTCCCCCTGCCATACTGTCCCCCCACTCTCACGGAGGCAATAACTGGGGTATGGTCCGAGATGCCTCTTGGCTCATATACTATCTCTTCCACTACATTTAGAGCCTCCTCATTCCCCAGTACGAGATCAATTCTAGACAGGGTGGCATGAGTCCTGGAGTGACACGAATACTGCCTCTCTCCAGGATGCCTCCTTCTCCAGATATCTACCAATCCTAGTTCATCACAATACTGAAGAAGGGGACTCCTGTTGGCCTCTCCCGCTCCAGGCTTTGGCGGGAATCTATCTATGCTCCCATTCATCGTCATGTTAAAGTCTCCCAAAGCTATTACCGGTGTCCCCGGGAACTCTGCTACAAACCTGGCTAAATCCTCCATTACCTCTGTGCAAAATGGGGGGGGGATATACACGTTCGCCAGTATATATCTTCTATTTTCTATTGAGCAGGAGAGGAAAATATACCTTCCCTTTTCGTCTACCCTACTCTGCCCGCAGGAGAAGGCTAGCTCCGTACTTATCAGTACACTCACCCCTCTCGAATATGATGAGTAGGTAGAGTGAAACTGCATCCGGAACTGTTTGTTGCTTAAAGTTTCACATGTATCCTTCACCAAATGCGTCTCCTGCAGGCAGAGTATCTTGACGTTCCCCTTTTTGGCTAATGAAAAAATGATTTGTTTTTTGAGCTTATCTTTTACTCCTCTTACCTTCCATGAGCAAATATTGATCCTTTTACCCGTATCTAAAATTTTGCCCCTCCCTCCTTTAATGCTCCTGGACCCTTCTATCTGGTACCATTATGCTATTTTGATCCCCTATCCGGACTAATCTCTCATTATAAATGCAGTAGGGGGGCACATAGCATATCTCCCTATCATTTACCCGCCCCTTTAATCTAACAACCTGATTCCACTCATATCCACTCACACCACTCCCCAGCCTCCACCTCGGATTATGTGCATACCTCTTCCCCCCCACCCTCCCTCCCTTATTCCCCCTCTCCCTCCCAACACCCCCCCTCATCCCCGCCTCCCCATCCCCCCTCCCCCACCCCACCCCCATGCCCACTTTGGGGCCTAACCCTCGGGCTTCTATTGTGACCTTCGAAAAACTTTTTGAGGTTTAAGAACAAAGAAGAAAACAACCCTGAACTGAATCCAGTAGGGGGGGACTTTCCCCCTCTTAGAGAGAGAGAAAAAAAAAAAAAAAAAAAAAAAAAAAAAAAAAAAAAAAAAAAAAAAACAAACATGTATTTTGTGCTATTACCCTGTGCATACATTGTGCATTTTTCTCTATGGATACATTATATTACTATTTACTTAATAAAAAAAAAAAAAAAAAAAAAAAAAAAAAACCATGCATTTTGTGCCATTACCTTGTGCGCAATTTGTGCATTTTTACTCTATAACTATATTATATTACTATTTGTTACTATCTACTTAGTCCCCCTGGAAATACAAAATACACACAAAAATATAAAAATATATAAAAAATAAGGGGGCAGAAACATGCATTTTGTGCTATTACCTTATACATAAATTGTGCATTTTTCTCTATAAATACATTATATTCCTATTTTCTTAATCCCCCCCTCCCCCCTCCCCCACTCCGCTCGCCATTTATCCCATCAAATGGAAAAAAGGAAAAAAAAAAAAAAAAAAAAAAGTCCAGTGAGAAACCGACCCAAAAATAATACAAAAATAACAAAAGATAATTCCAAACAGCACTCAGTTTCCCTCTCCTCTCTTAATTCTTTCCTCAATGTCCTCCAACCAAGTTGACACTTCATTAGGGGTAGAAAAAAACCTAACTTCGCCCAGAGCCGAGACACGCAGTCGCGCCGGGAACAACAGCGCATAATTAATTTTAAGTTGCTGAAGCTTGCGCTTACAATCTCCGAATTTGGCTCTTTGCCTCTGCAGCTCAGGGGAGAAGTCCGGGTAAATTGAAATCCTGACTCCATTGTGCTGGATGTTCCTTAGCTCTCTTGCCTTCTGTAAAATAGTAACTTTGTCCCGGAAACACAAAAGCTTAAAAATGAAGGGTCTAGGGTGGCCTCCTGGTGCTAAGGTCTTGGGACCTATTCTATGTGCCCGCTCAATAGCAAATGTAGCAGAAAATGAATCCCTGCCGAACTTCTCCCTCAGCCAGTTCTCCATGAATTGAATGGGGTTGTTCCCCTCACAGCCTTCTGGGAGCCCAAGCACCCTCAGGTTCTCCCTGCGTAGCCTGTTCTCCATACTGTCCATTTTCTGCAAGCAATCCCTTAGTTGGATTTTCATGAGTGCCACCTCTTGCTTTAGTGGGTACACATCATCCTCCATTTGGCTGAATCTCTCCTCAAGTGCTGTTGTGCGAGTGCAAACTGTGCGCACTTCCCCCTTAACAATAAGCAGTTCATCTCTAATGCTTTTGAATTGCTCAGATAGCTCGGTGATTGATTGCTTGCAGGTGTTAACAGCTGTGAGGATATCCTGCAGGGATGGCTCCCTCTCACCCAAGCCACCCTGGCCTCCCCCTGCCGCCCCTTCCAGGCCCAGGACCTGTTGTTTATCCAGGGTCCCTCTTGCGACTGGGCCTGCCAGTGGTATACTTGATGGGATAGCTGTCAAAGTCCCGTTTTCCTGGGCCAGGCTTCTCCTCCCTGGGTGGCCCGCCTGTTGTAGGCCCCCCCCTAAGCTATTGGGTTTGTTAGGGGTTTGATTTGGCGTGTGCGCAAAGCGCTCTAGTTTGGTGGCTGCTTGATTCCCCTTCTCCTTGGCGCTGCGGGTTCCGAGACCCCCTGACCCTTGTTGGGCTGGCCCATCCTCCATCCCCTTCTTCTTTGACATGTCTGACAGTGTGATACTTTTTTAATGCACAGTGCTAGTCCCTTGCCCTGAGACCTGGGCCTGTATGGCCACCCCCCCCCTGTCAGGCTTTCAGTGATAGAGTCTTTTCCAGCTGGATTTTTGTGCTGTGGATATACACACAGCGACTCACCCCTCCAGTGTTCCGGGTGGGATCCTCTGCTGCTCCGACCTTCAGGGGGGTTTACAGCGCTATCTGCTGCCTGCTCAATCCCAGGTGACGGCGCCCTCCTCTCTCACAGGTACAGGCGCCGTCGATGTTGTCCTCGGGAGAGCAACATGCAGCTGGTGCAGCTTAGTGCGGTAGTCACGTTCGCGGCGGCTTCTCTCAGTGCTCCGGGCGTTCAGCCTCCTGGAGCTCGCTGTGTCGGAGACGGAGCTAGGGGAGAGGGCTGGATTCAGTCACGGCGTCCTCTCTCACTCCTCACCTCAACATCCGGTCACGCCCCCCCCTAATTGACATTAAAGTGTTTGTCTAGGGATAAGTGTTAAAATTGGTGTCTCAATTGTATAGTCAGTTTTTGTAGGAAGAAATCCTGGTTTGTCTTGTCATTTGTTAATGTCGGCCATTTTTCTGTAGTCCGGGTTTCAGTCACCATTTTTCCGTGGACCGATTTTCGATTGCTGCAACTGCCTTTTTGTTTCTGCTGATTTTAGTCTCGAGCGAAATATCTCTGGTTTTGTACTGAATTCCAGTTCCAGTAGAATCATTTAGTTTCTATTCCAGTTGTTTTAAAGAAGTTTATGTTTCTAGTGAAGAAATCTCGATTTTGGGGGGATCAACAACTAAATTTCATGTGTTAATGGCGCCATTTTGTTTGTGGTTTGCAGTGGAAGGGAAAAGACTTTGGTCCTCCTTCAGCCGTCTTTTTGCAGGAGTTTCAGTTTTTGGCTTTTGTTACACTGTTGTGTGATATTTCGGTCAAAACTTGTGGTTTGACTTCCCAGGGGATATGTGAGTCAAGGGGGATTCCCTCCCATTTGCAATATGGGGGCTTATTCCACCCACTCCTGGACAAAAGTTTTTATTTGTTGATGTTAGCTATAGATTTTTCTAATGTTTTGATAGACAAAATGTAAAGCTATTCAAGGCTTCCCCTCCCCCTCCCTCTTCCTACTCAGATGTGCAACAGGAAGTTGGTGGGAGGGGCTTGGGGACTTTTTGACTTGTGTTTGGAAGGACGAAAATTAAGATTTATACTGTAATACAGTTTTGGGTAGAGAGCAAACAGGAGGCATCCATGTTATTGTTGTAATATCGAGGTACAGAGAGAAGCCGCAGTGTTTTGTAAAAGAAGCGGGCAAAAGTGCTCTGTGTATATTCGTCTGGCGACGCAGTGTACGGTCGTACAGCGCAATGCGCTTGTGTATGCATACACTGTGAGGGGTTGAGACATAATTCGGGGGTTGATCTGTGGTTGTTGGCGAATCATTTGGCATAGTTAATAGTTTGGTTGTTAAAAGAGTGGTACTCTGTAGTTCCGTGCCAAAAGTGTTGGGACAACAAGCCATAGAGTAGTCTTTTAGTGTTGAGTGACTAATTTGTAGTCTGTCAATCCACCCTGTAAGAAGACACCGGGCGGTGGTCTCCGAAATTGGTGCAAGGGTTTTCCCTGGACGCGGGGATAAGACGATAAGCCGATTTGAATCGCCATGGGCAATGGCAGTTCGTGCAAGGGAAGGAATGCGAGGCTTCCCACAGTCAAACGGATGTACAAGAGCATGGAGTCTAGTTCTGAGGAAAAAGGCCATTAAACCCCAGAAAGATTGACATAGGTGGTCCAGGATACTATTTTGAGTATCCCTCTGGAGTTGATGTTGTGCGACTGTGGCTTCAGAAATCTGTAATGTTGAGTGAGTTGATGGATGCGTAGTACACGTTTGTGTGATTAAAAATACACAGGCCTGTTTTTGAACTTTGTGTGGCTGGTCCATGCAAAGATGTCGAAATGCTCTCGTGCTTTTAAAATTGTATTCTTTTTCTATCGCTAAAAGAGTGAAGGCAGCATTCCATCTGGTCGTTTTTATTTTCTTTCATTTTCGTTTTTAGGAACTTTGAAATATCTCCCCCACATTTGTATCTAAATGTTTGTCTTTGTTTCATTGTTTGTATGTGGTAACAAGATGTTTGAACCTACCGCCCTCTTGCGTGTCGCGGCTGTTGTATTTTAGAAAACAAAAACAAAAAGTGAAAGTAAGATTTACAGAGGGTTTAGTTATTATCGGTTTTGTGGAATGTCAGTGACAATTTACCAATGTACACGAATGTTGTATTGTTTACCATTCTTTGAAGGATAGAGTAATAACTTTTGTTTATAAGTATCTTTTCATGTCCAAAGAGTTTCTGGAAGTGTGTGTACAGGTGTATAAGAAGGTAAAAGTGTCATATTTCACTGTTTTATTCTGCACCATTCTAAACCCTGCATGTCTTCCTCCAGTTTGTAATGAAGAGGGAAGAAAAGGGGGGATGAGAGTGGTGAGAATGACACATTTTCAAACCAACAATACTAACCGTTCTAATTCGAACCAAGTTTGTGCCAAGACTGTCTTATTTTGATAGAATTTGAATCAGCAAGCAGCAGTCTGGTGAAGGAGGCTCCCATCCCAGATGCTAAGAACCTTTTTGTCACTGGTTCCAGGTTTTACACCCCAGATGGTAAGCCACGTACAGGTTATGCAGTGACCACAGTCCCGATGTCTGAGTTATTGTCATATGAGGTTTGTTTGGAGGTCAACCAAAACCAGAATTGTACTTTCCTCATTAGCTGTCACCTACATTCTCAGCTGATGGGGTGGGTGCAATCACTGTAACATGAACTTCAAAAGGTCCACCACAGGGTTCACGAGTCCATCCTGGACCCTGACACATTAACCAGTTTACATTCTTTCCAACCAGGTGACTGGGCCATTGTAAAGAAGCTTGAGGGATGAGACCACGCCAGCCACTGCAAGAAGCGGATCAACCACAAAGAGTAGAGGAGTATCTTCGTTAATTTATATTTTTTGTTTAATAAATTTTGGCAAGGGTAACGATGAAAAGCATCCCAACAAGCTAAGAAAGAGAACAGGACACATGGTCGGGTATTAGTGCCCCAGCGATGACAGCGGTACATGCTATATGTGACGTTCATATTGGTGTGAGGAGTTTTGACAAACTAGTAAAATCCAAACAGACACCTGTCAAAGGAACTTAAGAGAACATTTCTAGAGGGTAAAATGAATTATAATTTTAACAATAGCTCTGGTTCTTGCCAGCTTTGGTATCGGGATAACTAGGTAGCCCACAAGTGTGCTTCAACTGAAGTTTGGTATTAATGCGGATCTACAGCTTATAAGGTAATTTGCCTAAGGCAAGAGGTTCATGTGTGCTGGTGAAACTCGTCCCAGCATCTTATATCGCGGCCGATCGTGAGGATCTGATGGCGCGAGAGAAGGTAAGAATGGCAGGGACAGCTGGAAGGGAATTGCTTGTACACGGTGGGGGCTTGAGCTCATGAAACGCTTGAACAATTTCTCATCCATAGAGGACGAGATGTTTTCATGTAACTGTTGAAGCTACAAGGAAGTTCCCACAGTCCAAGGGGGTTTCTGGGAATTCATAAGCAAAGATTGTTATATCTGGATCGGGGATAGTAGTGACAAAGTTCAGGCCCATATGGATAAGGTTTAGATCCCTGCAAGGCAAAGCCAGAGCTATAGCTAGTGAAGGTTGGAATCCTTTTTAAGGGTTTGGGAATCGTTGGGGATTTAATTTTTATTTTGCAGCGGATCATAGTGAAGGAAGTAGGGGTATATATACTCATGTTGTTTTTGTTTCTATTCCTTCTATATGCCATGATGAGGTGCTCCTGTTGCCTGATTGGACGCGTGACCAGAGCCTGAGCAGATGACCATACCTTCCCTGATGAGATGCCCCGAAGCCCGACCCGCGTACAAGACACAGAGGATCCCAGACCGACCGGCGACTACTACAGCTCACCACGTCATCCCCAACAGAGTCTACATGTCAAGCCGTGTTTTACTTTTTATGGACTAAGAAGAAGATCAGGATTCATCGAGGGACACATGGGATCATATGACAAGAGGAGGGACTGTTGTGGAAAATTTTATATTAATGTATTGTCATAAGAGTCTCCCAGTGTGTGTTCAATCGCAGCCCACTCCAAAGAGCTGACTGGGGCAGACTGACGCTGGTTGAGACCTGTTAGGTAGTGAAAAACTTCCTGGTGTTTGGAGAGAGGTGTTTGCGGAGAGAGGGCATGTCTGCCAGCAAAGGGCCCCTGTGCAATGCACAGAACAATCGTCTGGTGGGGATGCCGTCGCTCTGCAAAGACATTATCTGTTTAGCGGTTGTTTGCTCTTGTCACCCCTGGTATGCCTGATCAACATGTTTGGGGTGCCATGACGTACACCTGCAGATAATTTGCCATGCACGAGGAACTCTAGTCATCGTTATTTGGTTGTATGTATTTTGTTGTTAAATCCTTATATGGTCATTCACATCCTGTGAGGTCATATCCTGTGAGGCTGAGGTCATATCCTGTGAAGGAAGCGATTGGCTGTTTGGGGCCAGGGCTTCCTGTTTGTGATTGCTTTTGTGGTCTTTTGAATAAAGGAGGCAGACTGAGGGCTGTGGGGGGCAGTCTTGCTGAGATGAGAATGTAAGAAAGCATGTGTTGTGTCTATTTGTAAGCATGGGGCACACACCAGAGGAGGGGCTACGGCAGAAGGAAAGACATATGTTTCAAAAGGTGAGATGCATTTATATCATT
Organism: Lithobates clamitans; assembly: GCA_037952925.1. Lineage (NCBI taxonomy): Eukaryota > Metazoa > Chordata > Amphibia > Anura > Ranidae > Lithobates > Lithobates clamitans. The sequence goes on along the minus strand of JBBGZY010002080.1, from coordinate 108,275 downwards.
AGACGAAATTGTTATTATGATTAGAAACAGGAGATTTGGCTGTGTGCTCTGCGTACAGCCAAATTTCCATGACAAGTGCGACTTGATGGGGCTTTGGGTGAGTGCAACTTGATGGGACTTTGGGTGACTGCGACTTGATGGGGCTTTGGGTGAGTGGGACTTGATGGGGCTTTGGGTGAGTGGGACTTGATGGGGCTTTGGGTGAGTGGGACTTTATGGGGCTTTGGGTGAGAGGGACTTGATGGGGCTTTGGTTGAGTGGGACTTGATGGGGCTTTGGGTGAGTGCGACTTGATGGGGCTTATGGTGAGGGTGACTTGATGGGACTTTGGGTGAGTGCGACTTGATGGGGCTTTTGGTGAGTGCATCTTGATGGGGCTTTGGGTGAGTGCGACTTGATGGGGCTTTGGGTGAATGTGACTTGATGGGGCTTTGGGTGAGTGCGACTTGATGGGACTTTGGGTGAGTGCGACTTGATGGGGCTTTGGGTGAGTGCGACTTGATGGGGATTTTGGTGAGTGCGACTTGATGGGGCTTTGGGTGAGTGCGACTTGATGGGGCTTTGGGTGAGTTCAACTTGATGGGACTTTGGGTGAGTGCGACTTGATGGGACTTTGGGTGAGTGCGACTTGATGGGGCTTTGGGTGAGTGCGACTTGATGGGACTTTGGGTGAATGCGACTTGATGAGGCTTTGGGTGAGTGCGTCTTGATGGGGCTTTGGGTGAGTGCGACTTGTGCAGAACGGAAAAAGTTTTGTTAGGTGTCTTTATTTTTTTAACGAAGTCCAAATTTTCAGAACAGTTGGAATTTGAATCAGTCGACAAAAATTGATTGACCGATTCAATATCTTTGTGAAGAATAGCTGTCTTTTAAAGGAGGGGGTCGGGAAGGCAGCGATATCCAATAGGATTGCCTGTCCTCTCAGTACCCACTTCCTGATTGGCCGGGATGAGAATCAGTGTGACAATAGCAAATACTAATTTGTTGTTGTCACACAAGTGGGTGTGCTCGGGGCCTCTGGCTCTAATCACATGCTTCCAGGGTCAGTGCTACCACTAGGCAAACTAGGCAGCTGCCTAGGGCGCTAACTGCTTCCTAGGGCACCTGGACACTGGTGTTCCTACTCTTTTCTGTCTGCAGCAAGCAACTAAGTCACAGCATCAGCAGGCAGTTGCTGCTTCATTGGCACATAGTGTCAGAGGTGCAGCGGTGGCGGAGGACTGTGTCCATGTCCCGACTCCTGAATGAATGGAAGCAAGCAAACATTCAATAATGGGCGCTGGTAGGCTGCATTGATGGGCATTGGTAGGCTGCATTGATGGGCATTGGTAGGCTGCATTGATGGGCACTGGTGAGGTTGCATTTGATGGGTGCTGGTAGGCTGCATTGATGGGTGCTGGTAGGCTGCATTGATGGGTGCTGGTAGGCTGCATTGATGGGTGCTGGTAGGCTGCATTGATGGGAATTGGTAATGCTGCATTTTATGGGCGCTGGTGAGGCTGCATTTGATGGGCACTGGTGAGGCTGCATTGATGGGTGCTGGTAGGCTGCAATGATGGCACTGGTGAGGCTGAATTTGATGTGCGCTGGTGAGGCTGCATTTGATGGGCACTGGTGAGGCTTCATTTGATGGGCACTGGTGAGGCTGCATTGATGGCACTTGTGAGGCTGCATTTGATGGGCGCTGGTGAGGCTGCATTTGATGGGCGTTTCATTAAAAAGGCAGGGTTTACATGGGCAGGGCAAAGGGGGTGGAGTCAGGGGTCAGGGGTGGTGCTAAGGTGGGCAGCAAAATGCGGTTTCGCCTAGAGTGTCAAAAATCCTTGCACCAGCCCTGCGTGCTTCAAAGAAGAGAAAACCCCGTTGGAATCCATGGCTTCCCGCATGTAGATTAGGGGGCCGGATGCATGGATGGATGGGCTGCGCCTCTGCACTCCTTATGGACGGGCTGCTGGGTACATAACACCCCCACCCATTTAACAAAAAAGTGTAAAAGTGAATAAAGACAGTACAAGAGTTTTTGACAATAATGTTTTTAAAAAGTAAAAAAAAAATATATCCCCCAATGTAGATCCATCTCCAATCATGATGCATCCTGCCACCGCTAGACCCAAATTTTTTTAAAAAAAATTCTGCTCACGATGAACCTCCTGCAGTCTGCCTGCTCCGCTGTGTGACATTTGTTAAATAGCTAAGGGGTGGGGCCACCCAGTGATGTCACCTGGTGGCACTGCCCCCTGTGACATCATTGACCGCCCCCCTATGTTGAGGGCTTCCCGGCCCGCTCCTTAGCAACCAGCTATATACAGTGTATTAAAAAGAAAAAAAAGCAAAATGAATGAAAACTGCATGCAAAAACACATCAAAATCACAGGTTTAAAAACGCACCCCAAATCACACAGGAAAAACGCATGAAGCACAGCCGCATCGATGTGAACCTTGGCTTCAAAGGCATCGGCTACTTCTTTAACTCTTTTTTTTTTTAAGTTTTATGTATTGCTTTTTTTTTTAACATGCCATAACACAAAATAAACTATTTACAGTTCTTCAGCATTGGCTCACTCCTCCTTCCTCCAGACCTTCGCTCAGTAAAAGTAAAAAAATAAGATAATAGTAATTAGGCCACCTTTTCCCAATATCAGTCAATGAAAACTTTAGGATATATCAGATAGTTACATACATGTTAAAACCCACTAAAAGCATATTCCATTAGGTACCACTCAATCCGCCATAGTAGTTTCACTATTCATCCAATCGCCCCACACTTTATCAAATTTTTGTGGTATGCCCCTACTAATGTATGCAGCCTTGTATAAAGGTGCAGCCCTATTCACCACACCCTTCCACGCTGATACAGATGGAGGATTAGGCTTTTTCCATGACAACACTATCATTTTTCTAGCGTAATAGATTAGGATCGTTAGCAAGGTACGAGTCACTCTCTTTGGGACTAGATTGTCCACCAACCCCAAAAGGCACACCTCTATTGTGGGCTGTATAGGAATGGCTGTTACTTCTGCTATACATTCTGTAACTCCCTTCCAAAATGCTTGAATGTTCGAGCAACTCCAGAAAATATGCATGAAATCAGCAGTGAGGGAGCTGCACCAGCAGCAACTAGGTGACCGGGTAGGGAACATTCCAGCTAATCTAGCTGGAGTAAGATATATGCGATGAATTGAATGAGTTGGTCTCTAGCAGAAAACAATCTAGTAAAATTAATGTCCCATACATCGTCCCAGTCATCCCTGTTCATCTGGGGGAACACTACTTCTTTAACTTTGTGGCAAATAAAGACCCAAAAGATTTTCAAACTACCCAGTGGTGATCTCACCTTTCTACTGTCACCAAGTCCCCGAGGACCCCTTTGGGTCCACCTCTTCCTACTCTTCCAAGAGAGCCACCTTTTGTTCCAGAACTGAGGACTATACTTCAAACTGAAGTCCAGCTCTCCACCAACACCTTGTACCTATGTACAGGAACATCTCACAGTCCCAACATGAAAGTACAGGAACATTTTTTCTTGAACTCTCCTCTACCTGGCGTTGGTAGATGGGAGAGATTAAAAAAAAAAATACAATGAAAGAATGAAAAAACAAGGAAACGAACGTCATCCAGGGTTATGGGACAGAAGAAAAGATGACAAAAATCAGAAAAGGATGTTGAGAAGGCACCACATAAGTCATGTGATATTGAGAACTATTTTTTGGTCAGCTAAAAATAGAATCCAAGTGGAATTCAAGGCTAGAACTCAGCCTAAAGTGGTTGTGAAGGTAAAAGGTTTTAACATTCTCTGCATTAAGGTAAAAAACTTCTGTGCACTGGTTCCTCCCCCCCCCTTATACTTCTGTGCACTGGTTCCCCCCCTTATACTTGAACCCAATCTCGATCTAGTGCTGTGCCCGAGAGCAGTGGCTTTCTCCTCTCTCCTCACTGGACATGAATTTAGTATAACAGATTTTAAATGCAGCTACTAACCCAGCCAACCCACTCCAAGTTTATGTTACCCCCCTTTTTTCCCATTAAAAGAGACCACACCATTTTTGGAGTACCTATTGGCCGTAGCAGCCCCTTTATTAACAAATCTATTAAAATAACATGTTTGAAAACAACATCTGTTAAACCTCAACTGGTAATTACATAGTTACATAGCTACATAGTAGGTGAGGTTGAAAAAAGACACAAGTCCATCAAGTCCAACCTATGTGTGTGATTATGTGTCAGTATTGCATTGTATATCCCTGTATGTTGTGGTCATTCAGGTGCTTATCTAATAGTTTCTTGAAGCTATCAATGCCCCCGCTGAGACCACCGCCTGTGGAAGGGAATTCCACATCCTTGCCGCTCTTACAGTAAAGAACCCTCTACGTAGTTTAAGATTAAACCTCTTTTCTTCTCATTTTAATGAGTGGCCACGAGTCTTGGTAAACTCTCTTCTGCGAAAAAGTTTTATCCCTATTGAGGGGTCACCAGTCCGGTATTTGTAAATTGAAATCATATCCCCTCTCAAGCGTCTCTTCTCCAGAGAGAATAAGTTCAGTGCTCGCAACCTTTCCTCATAACTAATATCCTCCAGACCCTTTATTAGCTTTGTTGCCCTTCTTTGTACTCGCTCCATTTCCAGTATATCCTACCTGAGGACTGGTGCCCAGAACTGGACCGCATACTCCAGGTGCGGCCGGACCAGAGTCTTGTAGAGCGGGAGAATTATCGTTTTATCTCTGGAGTTGATCCCCCTTTTAATGCATACCAATATTCTGTTTGCTTTGTTAGCAGCAGCTTGGCATTGCCTGCCATTGCTGAGCCTATCATCTACTAGGACCCCCAGGTCCTTTTCCATCCTAGATTCCCCCAGAGGTTCTCCCCCCAGTGTATAGATTGCATTCATATTTTTGCCACCCAAATGCATTATTTTACATTTTTCTACATTGAACCTCATTTGCCATGTAGTTGCTCACCCCATTAATTTGTTCAGGTCTTTTTGCAAGGTTTCCACATCCTGCGGAGAAGTTATTGCCCTGCTTAGCTTAGTATTGTCTGCAAATACAGAGATTAAACTGTTTATCCCATCCTCCAGACCGTTTATGAACAAATTAAATAGGATTGGTCCCAGCACAGAACCCTGGGGAACCCCACTACCCACCCCTGACCATTCTGAGTACTCCCCATTTATCACCACCCTCTGAACTCGCCCTTGTAGCCAGTTTTCAATCCATATACTCACCCTATGGTCCATGCCAACAGACCTTATTTTGTACAGTAAACGTTTATGGGGAACTGTGTCAAATGCTTTTGCAAAATCCAGATACACCACGTCTACAGGCCTTCCTTTATCTAGATGGCAACTCACCTCCTCATAGAAGGTTAATAGATTGGTTTGGCAAGAACGATTCTTCATGGATCCATGCTGATTACTGCTAATGATATCGTTCGTATTACTAAAATCCTGTATATAGTCCCTTATCATCCCCTCCAAGAGTTTACATACTATCGATGTTAGGCTAACTGGTCTGTAATTCCCAGGGATGTATTTTGGGCCCTTTTTAAATATAGTTGCTACATTGGCTTTTCTCCAATCAGCTGGTACCATTCCAGTCAGTAGACTATCTGTAAAAATTAGGAACAACAGTCTGGCAATCACTTGACTGAGTTCCCTAAGTACCCTCGGATGCAAGTCATCTGGTCCTGGTGATTTATTAATGTTAAGTTTCTCAAGTCTAATTTTAATTCCGTCCTCTGTTAACCATGGAGGTGCTTCCTGTGTTGTGTCATGAGGATAAACACTGCAGTTTTGGTTACTGAAGCCCCCCGATTCACTCGTGAAGACTGAGGAGAAGAATAAATTCAATACCTTCGCCATCTCCCCATCCTTTGTAACCAGATGTCCTTCCTCATTCTTTATGGGGCCAATATGGTCTGTCCTCCCTTTTTTACTGTTTACATACTTAAAGAATTTCTTGGGATTTTTTTTGCTCTCCTCCGCTATGTGTCTTTCATGTTCTATCTTAGCTGTCCTAATTGCACCTTTACATATCCTGTTGCATTCTTTATAAAGTCTGAATGCTGAGTAGGGATGAGCTTCGTGTTCGAATCGAACGCATGTTCGACTCGAACATCGGCTGTTCGACCGTCCGTCGAATTGCGAACGTTATGGGCCGTTCGCGCCAAATTCGTGTGGCGCGTCACGGCCCATAATTCACTGCGGCATCGCAGTGCATTGCTGGCTGATGATTGGCCAAGCATGCACTATAACCCGCATGCTTGGCCAATCAAAGCGCCGTCAGTAGAGAGAGCGCTTTGAGCGCCAGGGTGGCTTTGGCCAATTATGGCTCAGGGGATTTAGTACACGCCCCACACTATATAAGGCCGCCTGCACGACGGCCCTGTGTAGTGTGTGTTCCGGTGTGCTGATAGAGAGAGAGACAGACAGTGTCATTTGATTTGAGTTAGCTAGATTAGATTAGATCTGTTCCTGCTATTTACATTTAATGCAGTGCGTCCTGCTCACAGTGTTCAGCTAGATCCGTTCCTGCTATTTACATTTAGTGCAGTCAGTGCGTCCTGTTCACAGTGTTCAGCTAGATCCGTTCCTGCTATTTACATTTAGTGCAGTGCGTCCTGCTCACAGTGTTCAGCTAGATCTGTTCCTGCTATTTACATTTAGTGCAGTTCGTCCTGCTCACATTGTTCAGCTAGATCCGTTCCTGCTATTTACATTGAGTGCAGTGCGTCCTGCTCACAGTGTTCAGCTAGATCTGTTCCTGCTATTTACATTTAGTGCAGTCAGTGCGTCCTGCTCACAGTGTTCAGCTAGATCTGTTCCTGCTATTTACATTTAGTGCAGTGCGTCCTGCTCACAGTGTTCAGCTAGATCTGTTCCTGCTATTTACATTTAGTGCAGTGCGTCCTGCTCACAGTGTTCAGCTAGATCTGTTCCTGCTATTTACATTTAGTGCAGTGCGTCCTGCTCACAGTGTTCAGCTAGATCCGTTCCTGCTATTTACATTTAGTGCAGTGCGTCCTGCTCACAGTGTTCAGCTAGATCCGTTCCTGCTATTTACATTTAGTGCAGTGCGTCCTGCTCACAGTGTTCAGCTAGATCTGTTCCTGCTATTTACATTTAGTGCAGTGCGTCCTGCTCACAGTGTTCAGGTAGATCCGTTCCTGCTATTTACATTTAGTGCAGTGCGTCCTGCTCACAGTGTTCAGCTAGATCTGTTCCTGCTATTTACATTTAGTGCAGTGCGTCCTGCTCACAGTGTTCAGCTAGATCCGTTCCTGCTATTTACATTTAGTGCAGTGCGTCCTGCTCACAGTGTTCAGCTAGATCTGTTCCTGCTATTTACATTTAGTGCAGTTCGTCCTGCTCACAGTGTTCAGCTAGATCCGTTCCTGCTATTTACATTGAGTGCAGTGCGTCCTGCTCACAGTGTTCAGCTAGATCCGTTCCTGCTATTTACATTTAGTGCAGTGCGTCCTGCTCACAGTGTTCAGCTAGATCCGTTCCTGCTATTTACATTTAGTGCAGTGCGTCCTGCTCACAGTGTTCAGCTAGATCTGTTCCTGCTATTTACATTTAGTGCAGTCAGTGCGTCCTGCTCACAGTTTTCAGCTAGATCTGTTCCTGCTATTTACATTTAGTGCAGTGCGTCCTGCTCACAGTGTTCAGCTAGATCTGTTCCTGCTATTTACATTTAGTGCAGTGCGTCCTGCTCACAGTGTTCAGCTAGATCTGTTCCTGCTATTTACATTTAGTGCAGTCAGTGCGTCCTGCTCACAGTGTTCAGCTAGATCCGTTCCTGTTATCTTCCTACTGACAGGCAGGCTTGTCTGGTTACAGTATATAAAGCTACCTGAAGAAAATTACAGGTGTTCTATCCCAGCTTAGTGCAGCTACAGGCCATTAGTATGTCTGGAAGGCCAAGAAGGAGAGGCAGACAGTCACAAGCCAATAAGAGAGGGCAAGCAGGCTCTGTGTCTAGTGCTGGTCGTGGAGACGGTGCATCCTCATCAGCCCGTGGCCATGGGACACGCTTGGCCTTTTTTTCGGCAGCTGGCCGTGTTGAGCCGCAACATGCAGAAAACTTGGTCGAGTGGATGACCAAGCCGTCCTCATCCTCCTCATCCTCTCTCACCCATGCCCAGGGTGCTTTGTCTGGCAAAGCAGCGGCCTCTTCCCTCAGCTCAATATCATCAGTGACTCCTTCCCTAGCTCCACCATGTCCTCCTGAGGATTCCCTCGAACTGTTTGACCACAGTGTTGGGTACATGCTCCAGGAGGATGCCCAGCGTTTGGAAGGCTCTGATGATGATACTGAGCTCGATGAAGGCAGTAACATGAGCACGGACAGAGGGGGTGCCCAAGAAGGACAGCAATCTGGCAGTCATGCTCCCCCTGCTGCAGCATACTGCCAGGTTTGCTCCAGTGATGAGGAGGGAGGGGATGATGAGGTCACTGACTCAACGTGGGTGCCTGATAGGAGAGAGGAGGAGGAGGAGGAGGAGGAGGCGGCACATCACCAACGAGGCAGGATGCCCTCCAGGGGCCAGCCTAAGGGCAGCACATTGACTGCATCACACCCCAAAGCTCCACATGTGCAGGGCGCTGCAGTCTCTGCGCGTTATTCAAAAAGTTCTTTGGTGTGGGCCTTTTTTGAGACGAGTGCATCAGATCGCACCGTTGCTATTTGCAACATATGTCTCAAGCGTATCTCGCGTGGCCAAAACATCTCCCGCTTGGGTACCACATGCTTGACCAGACATATGTTGACCTGCCATGCAGTTCGTTGGCAAGCATATCTAAAAGACCCACACCAAAGAACAAAGAGGATCTCTCCTTGCTCCTCATCAGCTGAGATTTCCAAACCCACTAGACCTTCAGTCCTCTCTGAGACCTGCAGTGAGAGGAATGAAGGTGTAGAATTAGGTGTGTCACAGCCAAGTACTTGTGGGCAATCTGCTTTTGGTACACCGACGTCAGATTGTACCAGGCAAATTTCCCTGCCCCAGCTGCTGCACCGCCGAAAGAAGTTTGCTGCCAGCCATCCACATGCCCAGCGGTTGAATGCTAGCTTGGCAAAATTGCTAGCACTTCAACTGCTGCCTTTTCAGTTGGTAGACTCTGCCCCCTTCCGTGAGTTTGTGGAATGTGCGGTTCCTCAGTGGCAGGTTCCCAAACGCCACTTTTTCTCACGGAAGGCGATTCCGGCTCTCTACCGGCATGTGGAAGGCAATGTCCATGCCTCGCTGGACAGGGCGGTCAGCGGTAAGGTGCATATTACCGCTGACTCATGGTCCAGCAGGCATGGACAGGGACGTTACTTAAGTTTCACGGCGCATTGGGTGACTCTGCTGGCAGCTGGGAAGGATGCAGGACAAGGTGCAGTAGTGTTGGAGGTTGTTCCGCCACCACGCCTCCAAAATGCTGATTGTGACACACCTCTCTCCTCCACCCCCTCCTCTTCTTCTTCCTCCATGGCCTCTTCCTCGGAACCAGCGGTGCTCCGTAGGCGTTCAAGGGGCTACGCAAGTACGCAGGCCAAAAGATGCCATGCGGTGCTTGAGCTGGTGTGCTTGGGGGACAGGAGCCACACTGGGGCAGAGGTTCTGTCAGCTCTGCAGGGGCAGGTTCAGAGGTGGTTGACGCCACGCCAACTTAAGGCAGGAATAGTGGTTTGCGACAATGGCACCAACCTCCTCTCTGCCCTCCGACAGGGACAACTGACCCATGTGCCCTGTTTGGCTCACGTCCTTAACTTGGTGGTGCAGCGGTTCTTGGGCAGGTACCCGGGCTTACAGGATGTCCTGAGGCAGGCCAGGAAAGTCTGTGTGCATTTCCGCCGGTCATATAATGCCAGTGCTCGGCTGACGGACCTCCAAAAGGAGTTTAACCTGCCCAAGAACCGCCTAATCTGTGACATGCCCACCAGGTGGAACTCGACATTGGCCATGCTGCAGCGGCTGCACACGCAGCAGAGGGCCATCAATGAGTACCTGTGCGACTATGGCACCAGGACAGGGTCAGGGGACCTTGGTTTTTTTTCCCCACGCCAGTGGGCCATGAACAGGGATGCATGCACTGTCCTGTCACCATTCGAGGAGGCCACGAGGATGGTGAGCACTGACAGTGCATGCATCAGTGACACTGTCCCCCTTGTCCACCTGTTGGAGCACACGCTGCGTGGAATAATGGACAGGGCACTTGAGGCAGAACAGAGGCAGGAAGAGGAGGACTTCCTTAGCTCTCAAGGCCCCTTTATCCAGACAGTGTTCCTGCGTGCCCGCCGATCACACAGGAAGAGGACGAGGAGGAGGAGGAGGAAGATTGTGTCAGTATGGAGGTGGAGCCTGGCACTCAGCATCAGCAGTCTTTAAGGGATCAGTCCAAAGGAACACATGGACTTGTACGTGGCTGGGAGGAGGTGGCTGCGGACGTTGTTGTCCTTAGTGACCCAGAGGACTCCAGGCCGAATGCCTCAGCAAACCTACGCTGCATGGCCTCCCTGATCCTGCAAAGCCTGCGTAAGGATCCTCGTATTCGTGGTATCAAGGAGAAGGACCAATACTGGCTGGCAACCCTCCTTGATCCACGTTACAAGGGTAAGGTTGCGGACCTTATCTTGCCATCGCAGAGGGAGCAGAGGATGAAACATCTTCGGGAGGCCTTGCAGAAAGGTCTGTGCAACGCAATCCCAGAGACTGGGAGGTTACAAACTCCTGTTTCTGGACAACGTGTTGCTGAGGCTTCGGTCAGTCAAAGAAGGAGCGGTGGAGAAGGTGGCCGTCTGACCGATGCGTTCAGACAATTTTTTGGTCCGCAGCCCCAAGGTATGATCGGTTCCAGCAACCATCGCCAGCGTCTGTTTTACATGGTGCAGGAATACCTAGGGGCAAGATCAGACTTGGACACCTTTCCCACCGAAAATCCTCTGGGTTACTGGGTCTTGAGGATGGATCACTGGCCAGAGCTTGCACAGTATGCAATTGAGCTACTGGCCTGTCCTGCATCCAGCGTTCTTTCGGAACGCACATTCAGTGCTGCTGGAGGCGTGGTAACCGATCACAGGGTGCGTCTGTCCACTGACTCGGTCGATCGGCTGACCTTCATAAAAATGAATCAGTCTTGGATCACCACCAGCTACCAAGCACCTGATGCTGATGTAACTGAATAATTTTTTTCAGATCCCTTCAAAGACTGCCTATGCTGATGCTGAGTGACTATCCCTGAGTAATTATCCTCTTCCTCCTCAATCATCACGCTGATAGCTTGTAAGAACATTTTTGGTTCTGGGCGCCACCACCAGTGCCTAAGGCACAATTTTTCAGCCCCTGTCTAACAGGGGCGTGTAATTACAATTTTTGATGCAATACTTTGCAGCAGGGCTTGTTCCTGCGTTCCAACTAGAGTGTCTGTGAGGGGTTGCAGTGTTGTGGCACCAGCACCAGTGCCTAAGACCCAATTTTTCTGCCCCTGTCTAACAGGGGCGTGTAATTACAATTTTTGATGCAATACTTTGCAGCAGGGCTCGTTCCTGCGTTCCAACTAGAGTGTCTGTGAGGGGTTGCAGTGTTGTGGCACCAGCACCAGTGCCTAAGACCCAATTTTTCTGCCCCTGTCTAACAGGGGCGTGTAATTACAATTTTTGATGCAATACTTTGCAGCAGGGCTCCTTCCTGCGTTCCAACTAGAGTGTCTGTGAGGGGTTGCAGTGTTGTGGCACCAGCACCAGTGCCTAAGGCCCAATTTTTCTGCCCCTGTCTAACAGGGGCGTGTAATTACAATTTTTGATGCAATACTTTGCAGCAGGGCTCGTTCCTGCGTTCCAACTAGAGTGTCTGTGAGGGGTTGCAGTGTTGTGGCACCAGCACCAGTGCCTAAGGCCTAATTTTTCAGCTCCTGTTCAACAGGGGCATGTAATTACAATTCTTGATCTAATATTTCACAGCAGGGCCCTGTGAGGGCTTACAGTGTTTTGGCCACAGCAACACCTAAGGCCCAAATTTCTGCTGAGTATATAGGGCAGGACCCTACTTTCAAACATCTAACTTACAAACGACTCCTACTTGCAAACGGAAGGAGACAACAGGAAGTGAGATGAAATCTACCCCTAAGGAAGGGAAATTCTCTCCTGTAAGAGTTAATATGGGAAAACAATTTCTCCTTTCCACTGATGCTTTCCAATCCTTGTTCCACAAAAAAACCCAAATTTTCAAAAAACATTTTTCATTGGGACAAAAAAGTGAGGTGAAATCTTCTGAAGAGGAGGAAAGACGCAAAACAAATGTCACAGGGGTGATAACCCTTCCCTATGTTTTCCAAAAAGCTTAGAAAAGATTTTTTGGCTGGAGCTAAACACATTAAAAATGTTCAAAATTACAAACAGATTCTACTTAACAACAAACCTACAGTCCCTGTCTTGTTTGCACCGCCTGTATACTGCTGTTCAGAGTATATAGGGACCTTTCCTTATTTTAATTTGGGTGCGGGGTTCCCCTTAATATCCATACAAGACCCAAAGGGCCTGGTAATGGACTGGGGGGTACCCATGCCGTTTGTCTCACTGATTTTCATCCATATTGCCATGACCCGACATGACATTAAACCCGCAAGCAGTTTTAAATGAGATTTTTTCCTTTAAAAATGACATTTGGTGCAGGGACTGTTCTAAACATGGGAAACACGCGTCACTTTACAGGCATACTATAGACACCCCCCAGGTACGATATTTAAAGGAATATTTCACTTTTTTTTTTTTACTTTAAGCATCATTAAAATCACTGCTCCCGAAAAAACGGCCGTATTTAAAAGTTTTTTTTGCATTGATACATGTCCCCTGGGGTAGGACCCGGGTCCCCAAACCCTTTTTAGGACAATACCATGCAAATTAGCCTTTAAAATGAGCACTTTTGATTTCGAACGTTCGAGTCCCATAGACGTCAATGGGGTTCTAACGTTCGTGCGAACTTGCGGTCCGTTCGCGGGTTCTGGTGCGAACCGAACCGGGGGGTGTTCGGCTCATCCCTAATGCTGAGGATGATCCCTCAACCTTGTATTTTTTGAAGGCCTTCTCCTTTGCTTTTATATGCATTTTTACATTGGAGTTAAGCCATCCAGGACTTTTGTTCGCTCTTTTAAATTTATTACCCAATGGGATACATTGGCTAATGCCCTTATTTAATATGCTCTTAAAGCAAACCCATCTCTCCTCTGTATTCTTTGTTTCGAATATTTTATCCCAGTTTATGCCTTTTAGCAAGGTTTATAGTTTAGGTAATGTTGGTCTATGCAGGACATCCTTTTCCCCCCAGCATCAACATAAAGATCATCACCATGCACTGCGGTACCTTCAACTGAAAATAGGCCTCCAGCTGACAAGCTAGCTCAGAGACAACCCGAACACAGCCCGCAGTGCACCCATTTATCAAATTCCAGCTAAATAACATCAGCTGAAATACCACCAACGGGCCCATACTAACGATGAGTCCCGCATTCACCTTATCTGGGGGGGGGTTCTTTCTTTACCTGCAACGCCCAACATCTGCCACAGTAAGCAAGGGTACAACCTACCCTTGAGCGCGCCTCCACACCCTCAGTGCTCTTTCAATGCCATCCTGAATGCCTAGGGCCCACATGTCTATCCCCATGTCATTGAGGTGTACACCATCCGCTCGAAGGTAACGCCAGGTATCCACCTCCAACTCCAGATGCCTGATAGCTAGCCCTCCATTCTTCACCACAAACCTACTGACCTCTCTATTAATTTTTTTTCTGGCCTTGTTAACCCTCTCCACCGATCTCGCCAACCGCCATGTGGTCCTGGCAATCACATCCGACCACACAATCAGCATATTAGGAAAAGCAGAACGGAGGCGCAGCAAATCAAATTTGATATCCCGTGTGATATCTAGCTTTGACCTAAGTCCTAAATCATTCCCCCCTACATGTAAAACTAAAATGTCCGGGGGCCTGTCCAACCGAGCAAAGCGGTGTACTTCTGGCACAATTCTGCTCCAAAGCACCCCAGGGACTCCCAACCATTTAATGCAAGCCTCCCTTCTGGAAATGCCCAACTGTCTACCCGCAGGTCTAACATCCGCCCTCCGTGCTCCCCAACAGACATAGGAATGTCCCATAATCCAGACCAACCCCTGTGGATAACCTGCAAAAGAAGAAAACAAAACAAAAACCCACCATGACAAATGATTCATTAACCCACATCACCCAAACCCATGCCGACAACTCCCTATCCCCCAATCTACTACACCTCTAACAACTCAGGCCTGACTTAAGACTTAAACCTTCTCGACTCCCACCGACCAATTCGCTTAATCGACTCCTCATCCAGTCCCCATCTCACCGCCTCTGTAGCCGCCCCTATCCGAAATGAATGTGATGAAAACTTAAGACCCCCCCAAGCCCAAAGCCCTCAAACACTTGCGAAACACTGAAAGAAACTGGAATCTCGACAATGATTCCCCATTCTCGTGCACTAAAAAGGAACCCGTCCTTCCTGGACGGATTGCCATAAAATTCTTGACAGTTGAAACTGGGCACAATGGGGACCCCAATATCGCAAAAACCATTATCCATTTGCCTTTTCCTTCCTGATCTGTTTTAAACTTTTTTACCCGCATGGACAACCTATCTGCCCCGCAAATGACATCCTCCGCCCCAATCCCCCCTTTTTCTTTTTTGGACGGACTGACAAGCTCCCCAATCCTGAATGCCCCAAAAAACGACAGGGCAAACGCAGTTCTGAACAGCAGCGTTTCATAACTTGATGAACAGGTTTCTAGTAATTGCACAAAGAACCTACCCAGTAAGTCAAAAGACACCGGGCGCCCGCTATCCTTGCGCAGTATCGCTCTCCTATACCCCTTCATGGCCTGCCTGACCCAAAATTCTTTTGTAAAATCTTGTTATCCCTGCATCTTGAACCAAAAGGCAAGGCCCGCCAATTTTTTCCCTAATGCTGACACTGACACCCCATCTTCCAAGTCCCTTTATACAAAATACATCACCAGCAGCCTCCGATCCGGTGTATCATCTGGCCCCCCAACTTGTGTCAACAGTGACTCCCATTCTGACCACACCTTGCTGTACGCTGCCCATGTCGCCTCATTTATTGACTGTTTGATCCAGCCAGAGACGACTCCAATGCAATCTTCCACAGTCCCGGGAGACAAGGGACCCCGTGCGTATCCGCCACAGGTGCCAATTCCCGGGAACCTGTCCCACTGAAAGCAAGACAGCGCATAAGCAATGACGTTTTCTACTCCTGGCAAGTGCACTGCATAAATAAACACATTCAACTGCATGCACCGAAGAACTAAGTGCCTCAACAACCGCACCACCGGCGGAGATGCCGCTGACACCTTGTTGATAACCTGAACCACCCCTAGATTATCACCATGGAAGCGCACCTTCAGATCCCTGAAAGATGCTCCCCATAGCTCCACCGCCAGTACTACCAGAAACAACTCCAGCAGCACCATGTTCTTCAACAACCCCGCTTCTTTCCAAGAGTCTGGCCATGGCCCCGCACTCCACTTCCCCTGGAAAAAAGCCCTGAAACCTGTGGATCCCGCCGCATCTGTGTATAACTCTAAATCAAAGTTACTCACCGGCCCCGACATCCACAACACCCTTCCATTGAATCGCTCCAGGAACAAGTGCCATATCCGCAGGTCATCCTTATGCTCCTTCGTCAACCTTACAAAGTGCCTCGGGGACTCCACTCCCCCTGTGCTAGCCGACAGCCGCCTGCTGAAAACCCTGCCAATGGGGATTATGCGACACGCAAAATTCAACTTACCCAAAACAGACTGTAAGGTCCTAAGCTGTACCTTGCGTAGTCCCACGATTGACCTAACCTCTGCCTGCAGTGCCCTCAACTTGTCCTCGGGCAGTCGGCATTTCATTGCCTCTGAATCTAACACTATTCCCATTAAACTAATCACCGTAGTCGGTCCTTCTGTCTTATCCGGAGCCAGTGGAATACCAAAACGTTCCCCTATGTGTTCCAGCGTTGTCAATAACACCGTACACACTTCGGATGAAGACGGGCCTACACACAAAAAATCATCCAGATAATGGATGATGGAGTTCACTCCCACGACGTCCCAGACCACCCATTCAACAAATGAACTGAAATGTTCAAACAGTGCGCATGAAATAGAGCAGCCCATTTGCAAGCATCGATCCACATAATACTCCTCTTGCCAATGGCAACCTAGAAGATGAAAACTGTCCGGGTGGACGGGAAGTAATCTGAAAGCAGCCTCAATGTCTGTTTTCGCCATCTTAGCCCCTAGCCCATAGCGCCTCACCCAAAAAATCGCAGCGTCAAAAGATGTGTATGAAACCACGCACATCTTTGGATCAATAGCGTCGTTAACCGAACCCCCCCTTGGGGAAAGAGAGGTGGTGAATCAGCCTATATTTCAGCGGCTCCTTTTTGGGGACCACCCCCAAAAGCGAGACCACCAAGTCAGGCATCGGCAACACCGAGAAAGGGCCTTCCTTCCGCCCTAATGCAACTTCCTTCCACAGTTTCTCCGAAACCACCTCTGGATGTTGCAGCGCTGAACGTAGGTACCTAGCCATAGGTGGAGAGACCACCAGACTTGCTGGTATCCTAAAACCATCCAAAAACCCCTGGCCCAGGACATGCGCTGCCTCCCTATGGTATCTAACTAGAAACAGACGCATCTTTTCCACCTTCACCGGCGTCCTCCCTTTTGTTCGCAGACTCTCCAGTCCTTCCTTTGCCTTGTTTAAAACACCGGGACACCGGGTGGGCTCCCCCACAACCCGAGCATTCATGCTTGAACTTGCAGATCCCCCCGCATTTGCATGTGCCCTCGTTATATTGCCAACAGACTCCCTTTTTCTTTGAGGCCGATTGTCCGGGAGTAGCTGACCCACCGGCCCCACCTGGAAAAAACTGATTAGGTGCCCTCGCTGATGTCATCAAACACATCCATAGACTGATGTCCTTGTGATCCCACTGCAGGGCCGGGCGTATCGCCCTCCGCTGACGAAACTGCTCATCATATCTCAACCATGCCACTCCCCCGTAGACTCTGTGAGCTTCTCCTATCGCATCCAAATAACAGAAAAGCGCGGAGCAATGCTCCGGGTTTTTCTCCCCTATCACACTGGCCAAAATAGCGAACGCCTGAAGCCAGTTCTGAAACGTCCTAGGTATGAGCCTGTACCTCCTCTTCTCCTCGTCCTCCTTATTATTATCCTCCGGTTTTACCCTATCCAAGTTGAACTTCTCAAGGGGTAGAAGGGAAAATATCTCCACATATTCCCCCTTTCAAATCTTATCCCTGACCTCCTGTTTCAAATGAGATCCCAACGGACCCTCAAAGCACACATATACTTCACACCGGGCCGTGTCTGCCAACCTAATCAAGTCTTGTTTTTTAGCTGCCCCTTCTGTCGCCCCTGCTTTGTCCCCCGCCGCTTGTTCGGTGTCCGTAGTAGGAGTAGCCACCACAGTCTCCACCACCACGGGCGACGGATTTGCTGTTGATAGTCCTGGCTGTGACTGCGGTACCGCCTCCCCCGACACTGAACCCCCACCCCCAGGAGCCACCCAAGCCGTCGAGGGTGTGACAGCCCCAGTAACCCCGGACTCAAACCTGCTAACCAATCTCTTCAAACTCACCAGGAACCCCTGCAATCCACCCTCCGCCAGGGCGTGGTCATGGACCCTCGTGGCCAGAGGAGGAACAGCGGGGGGAGCCCCCTGCTGCAAAGGGCCCCGTGGCCCACCCACTGTGCCCCCCCTTTCTAACAACTCACTCCCCCCATCCTCTAATTACCCCAAATTAGCAGTGGACTTACCGGGCTGCCTGGAAGACGTCCCACCAGCCGAAGGTCCCGCCTCCATCGCTGACCTGGTTCTGCGCGGTTCTTCCTCCTCTGACAGGGAAAGTTCCCCTTCCGATCGATCCGCGATCTGCTCCTCCGCTCCCATAGATGGCCCTCCAGGGGATCCTTCCCTAGATGCCAGAGATCTGCGTCCCGGTTGGCCATGCCTCCTCCCTCCTGGCGATTTGCATGTAGCTTTCACCAGGCCTCTGGTGCTGCCCCGCTCACGCTGACCCAGTGCGCCTGATGTTTCCTTCGTCCCCTGCACCACGCTCGAGCACTGAGGGCCGCCAGCTGAGGAATAGGATGGCCCGGCGGCCGTGGCTGCGGTCGTCCCCCACCGAAGCCCCACCCCCGCTGCGGCTGAGCCAAGGGCGGAGCCCGAAAAGACTGTGTTATGCCACATGGCTGGTCTGTCGTGGGACACCGCTATCCCGGGGGGCCCCCCGTTGAGCCTGGCCTCTGCTTCTGGAACCTCCCAGAGCCCCCCCGTACCGGAACCGCCACTCGCTTCGCAGGGGGCTCTGAAGGGACATAAGGGGGGCTACTCGCCTGCCTCTGCGTTCTGGGTGGGGAGTCAGGGGAGAATCGGTCCGGCGGATGGGACCGCCGCACCCGGGCTGACTCCCTCCTCTCGGTGCTAGCTGTAGCTGTCTTCGCCCCCAGTACTATGGCAACCTGGTCCCGCAGCCACCGCTCGCCTTTCACCGCCGCCGCGGCCTGCAGTTGTCCAATCATCTCCTCCAGGGATGACATGCTTCCAAGCTGCTTTTTATGCTCACACTGATGCTGGGAAGGGACCTCCTATCCCTTACTTTACCTCCGACTCCTCCTCTTCCCCTTTAATCAACAACCCTATCTCTTTTTACAAATCCCATTGTACCCCTGTTAACCCAGTCATGTAAGCCCTACGTTTATTTCTTTTGGGCATTACTCCGGGCTTCTCTTGCAGGTAGCAGGGGGAGCCAATCACAGCCTGTGAGGCGAGAGTGGGGGCGGGGCTGAGCTGAACTCTGTGTGTCTATGGACACACGCAGCACAGCTCGGGATAGAACCCGCACAAGTGCCCCCATAGCTAGCGACCTGCTATGGTTTGGCATTCGGCAGGGCGGAGGAGCCAGGAGTGCCAGTGAAGGACATGAGGAGAGGAGGATTGAAGGTGCTCTGTGCAAAACCATTGTGTTTTTGTGTACATATATACAGTATCTCACGATCTCAAAGCTGCAGTAGGAGCAATATTTCAAATACTGAAATACAGCAGAGAACAGTGTATATAATATTATATTATGGGATGTGTCTACAGTTCAGTAATGATTACATAAAGCAAGTGAGGGCAATGTGTTTATCTCCTGTTGTGACTGGAGGGGGAGAGAACAGACATGCTTTACAGTTATAAGGGGCTGTAACCTACCATACCCCTTTCATGACTAAGCCCAAGATCCCAGATCCCTCCTTTGCACTTCAAAGTATTCAGATCGCCAAAAACGGCGATTCTAAGTACTGTCAATATTTTTTAAATCGCCGCCATTGGCCGCCGAATAAACAGGAAAAGACGTTGTGACGTTGTTTCCGTGTTTACATGGGAGACTGGAAGGAAGCAGTTTGAGGCTTCGTCCAGTCTTACTCTAGCCAGCGGAAGTGCCAGATGGTGGATGGGGTCTCCCAGTGGGACGGGAGGCCCGGAGAGAGAGGCCGAAGGAGGCGGGGGGGGGGGGCCCTCTCGCTCCTTCGGGATAACAGCCGAGTGGCTTTTAGCCGCATCGGTTGTTATCCCTGAAGAGCTGATTGGCCGCTCTAAAAAATGGTACCTGGGTGATGCCTGCAGCTGCAGATCATCCCGGTATAACCCCTTAAAGCCAAGACCACATATGTGCGTATGGTCGGTGATAAGGGGTTATGTTTGTTCTAGCCAGTGGCGGCTGGTGTTCAATTTTCTTTGGGGGTGGCCCAAAGGCCCCCACTGAGCCAGCTAGCCAAACCAGCCCCCTGTCGCTTGATTGATCAATCTTTGCTCGCTCGCCCAATTGCCCCCCAGGTCCCCTGCCAGCCCCGCACTTACCCCATTCAGGTTGTGGCTTCTAGGGCTTCCCCCCCCCCGTGCGTCCCTGCATCTCCTCCCGAGTCCAAGGGTCGCTTCTTCTTCCGGCCAATCAGGACTTAGGACTCACGGCCAATCGGGACTTAGGACTCCCTAATCCATGCGCCCTGAGACCTGATTGGCCAGGAGGAGAAGCAGGAAGACATTAACAAATATTATTTGCTAATGTTACACAACTGAGTGGGCTCTGGGTGCATTACTCTGCGCCCCGAGCCCACCCTTTTTAGAAGCCAAATAGAGCCTCAGGCTCTAATCACGTGCTTCAAAAAAAAACCTATAGAAATCCATGCGTCCGGCGCCCCGCATGTACAGTATATTAGGGGCCGGGGGCATGGATTAGGGGAGCGGCGCTCCTGCACCCTTTATGAGCAGCCACCACTGGTTCTAGCCTTAAATTCCACTTTAAAGAAGGAAATGGAAGATCAGATCTTTGTTGTGCCCCCACAGGAAATACATTAAGTAATGGTTAAATCCTCTCAGGTGTTTGTAGCTGCCTGTGACCCCACTTGGGGGGGGGGGTTCCCTCACTTCCTGTGCAGGTGACCAGACAGGGGGTGATTTCTCTGACTGCAATGAAAACCGGGCCGGGGTTCTAACTAAAGGATTGGTTTGGAATTTCCTATATATGATTTTCTGGGTTCCGGAATTGAGGGACCTTTTGCAGATCAATTTTTTTATTTGCATGAACATTTCCTTTTTCTGAAAGTTTCAGCTGACGTGTGATGCCTCAATGTAGAGAGGGGCTTCAGGTGGTGTCACTGCTGGGCAGGGGCGGCCCGTCCATTAAGGGCGAATGAGCTCCGCCCCCTCTGTCACACCACCCCTTCTATGTAGAATATAAAGATTCATGCATTGCATGAATCTATGCATGGCCGCGGCTGCCACCCCCTATTCAGGCATCCGTCCCCTTTTCAGACAATGGGCACCTGAATTACAGTGGCGGGGATGTTTTTTTGAAGTACCGGATTAGAGCCAGAGGCTCAAATAGTAGGGTGACCAGAGGTCCCCGGTTCCCGGGGACAGTCCCCGGATTGAGCATGCTGTCCCTGAAGCTCCTCTGTCCCCGGATCTGTCCCCGGTATACAGGGGCAGGGCCAGGGCCAGGTGCAGACCGATGCTGTGTGGGTGCTGAGGCAGAGGGGAAGCAGACCGCCCCAGGTGCCACACACTGGGTGGTGTGTCAGGCCGGCATCTTCCGTTGTGTCAGCCGTTATCACACAAGTCCTGCCTCCTGGTTTTCTCCTTTGACAGACAGCACACTTGTCCAATGGACATGTGCTGTCTCTCATGATTAAGTGCCGGTCCGGGAGGTGCGGCTTGTGTGACGGGGAGTCCCGGCGATTCAAAGACACAGCCGGAGACACTGGACTGACACCCCCCTAGTATGTGGCACCCGGGGCAGACCCCCTTTGCACTTGCCCAGGATTTGTGTGATGATCGGATGATGATCGGATGATCGGCTCTCCTCTCCTCTCTGATCCCGTGCACACATGAAGCTGCATTCCTGGGCACAGGTGAGGTTGCATTCCTGGGCACAGGTGAGGCTGCATTCCTGGGCACAGGTGAGTCTGCATTGCAGGGCACTGGTGAGGCTTTATTGCCGGGCACAGGTATGGCTGCATTGCCGGGCACAGGTGAGGCTGCATTTCCGGGCACAGATGATATATGATGGGCACAGTTGGCTGCATATGATGGACGCAGTTGGCTGCATTTGATGGGCACAGTTGGCTGCATTTGCTGGGCATAGTTGACTGCATCTGATGGGCACAGTTGGCTGCATATGATGGGCACAGTTGGCTGCATATGCTGGGCACTTGGCTGCATATGATGGGCACAGTTGGCTTTATATTATGTGCACAGTTGGCTGCATATGATGGGCACAGTGGCTGCATATGATGGACGCAGTTGGCTGCATTTGATGGGCAGAGTTGGCTGAATTTGCTTGGCATAGTTGGCTGCATCTGATGGGCACAGTTGGCTGCATATGATGGGCTCAGTGGCTGCATATGATGGGCACAGTTGGGTGCATTTGCTGGGCCCAGTTGGCTGCATTTTCTGGGCACAGTTGGCTGCATATGATAGGCACAGTGGCTGCATATGATGGGCACAGTTAGCTGCATATGATGGGCACAGTGGCTGCATATTATGGGCACAGTGGCTGCACATGATGGGCAAAGTTGGCTGCATTTTCTGGGCACAGATAGCTGCATGTGATGGGCACAGTTGGCTGCATATGATGGACACAGTGGCTGCATATGATGGGCACAGTTGGCTGCATATGATGGGCACAGTGGCTGAAATTGATGGCACAGTGGCTGCATATGATAGGCACAGTTAACTGCATATGATGGGCACAGTTGGCTGCATATGATGGGCACAGTTAGCTGCATATAATGGGCACAGTTGGTTGCATTTTCTGGGCACAGTTAGCTGCATATGATGAGCACAGTGGCTGCATATGATGGGCACAGTTGGCTGCATATGATGGGCACAACTGGCTGCATATGATGGGCACAGTGGGTACATTTGATGGGCACAGTTGGCTGCAATTGATGGCACAGTGGCTGCATATGATGGACACAGTTAGCTGTATATGATGGGCACAGTGGCTGCATATGATGGGCACAGTTGGCTGCATATGATGGGCGTAGTTGGTTGCATTTTCTGGGCACAGTTAGCTGCATATGATGGGCACAGTTAGCTGCATATGATGGGCACAGTGGCTGCATATTATGGGCACAGTGGCTGCATATGATGGGCAGAGTTGGCTGCATTTTCTGGGCACAGATAGCTGCATGTGATGGGCACAGTTGGCTGCATGTGATGGGCACAGTTGGCTGCATATGATGGGCACAATGGCTGCATTGGATGGGCACAGTGGCTGAAATTGATGGCACAGTGGCTGCATATGATAGGCACAGTTAACTGCATATGATGGGCACAGTTAGCTGCATATAATGGGCACAGTTGGTTGCATTTTCTGGGCACAGTTAGCTGCATATGATGGGCACAGTGGCTGCATATGATGGGCACAACTGGCTGCATATGATGGGCACAGTGGGTACATTTGATGGGCACAGTTGGCTGCAATTGATGGCACAGTGGCTGCATATGATGGACACAGTTAGCTGTATATGATGGGCACAGTGGCTACATATGATGGGCACAGTTGGCTGCATATGATGGGCACAGTGGCTGCATATGATGGGTACAGTTAGCTGCATATGATAGGCACAGTGGCTGCATATGATGGGCACAGTTGGCTGCATTAGCTGGGCACAGTTAGCTGCATATGATGGGCACAGTTGGCTGCATATGATGGGCACAGTGGCTGGTTGCAATTGATGGACACAGCGGCTGCATTTGATGGCACAGTGGCTGCAATTGTTTTTTTTTGTTTCAGTTTCTTTGCGCCTCCCAAACATTTTGAGCACCAACCACCACTGCTGCTGGGATTGAACCATGATTTGGTGATGTATGAAAGAAAACACAAGAGGACTGAGGAAGACATTCGCTGTATTGTTCATTGAAGCACAAGACCGTGCATTTGCACAACGGTTCTCCAACGTCCAGTTTACACCGATTGAACATTTACTCGAATGTTTGACCGATGTTGGAGATAGCTGCTGACATATGGAATGTGAAATTATTCCATTTGCTGGTTTTTAATAACCTCTCACACCAACCTTCCTCTTATCTTTAGTATAAATGAAAATAAAATAATACATTTCGAGAAGAAAAGATACTTTAATTGTAGGCTGTTCCCGCTTACACATAGGTCATTTTTATTTCAACCAGAAAAAATCGAAAACAAGTACTTAAATGTGATTTAAAGATTTGTCTAAAATGATTTTTAATCATATTGATCATGTGTTACATCAAACAGTGACTACCCCCTATCCCCCCGTGTCTGTCTCAGTGTCTTCTCGTTGGGTGGTGGACCTCCACTGAGAAGGTCAGCTTTGTCCCTCCACTAGCGCCCTGTGTTCACATTGTTCACATTTATAACGTTTGTTGGTTGGGGTTGGTATGAGGGGACGGGGTACATGATGGTCTGCCCTGGCGTTGTCACCGTGGTGGTCTGAGCTGTCACGATGGAAGCCGGTGGCTTGTAATTCTTGATCTCTCGAGCCATCTGGCACCAGGAACAGCAAAAACACCAATACATCACACAGCAGTCATTGAAGATCGATCCCTGGGGGGAGAGAGAGAGAGAACACAGGGGGAAAGGAGAGGGGGTGAGAGAGAGAGCACAGGGGGAAAGGAGGGGGGAGAGAGAGAGAGCACAGGGGGAAAGGAGAGGGGGGTGAGAGAGAGAGCACAGGGGGAAAGGAGGGGGGAGAGAGAGAGAGCACAGGGGGAAAGGAGAGGGGGGTGAGAGAGAGCACAGGGGGAAAGGAGGGGGGAGAGAGAGAGAGCACAGGGGGAAAGGAGAGGGGGGTGAGAGAGAGCACAGGGGGAAAGGAGGGGGTGAGAGAGAGCACAGGGAGAAAGGAGAGGGGTGAGAGAGAGCACAGGGGGAAAGGAGAGGGGTGAGAGAGAGCACAGGGAAAAGGAGAGGGGGTGAGAGAGAGCACAGGGAAAAGGAGAGGGGGTGAGAGAGAGCACAGGGAAAAGGAGAGGGGGGAGAGAGAGAGCACAGGGGGAAAGGTGAGTGGGATGAGAGAGAGCACAGGGGGAAAGGAGAGGGGGGAGAGAGAGCACAGGGGGAAAGGAGAGGGGGGAGAGAGAGAGCACAGGGGGAAAGGTGAGTGGGATGAGAGAGAGCACAGGGGGAAAGGAGAGGGGGTGAGAGAGAGCACAGGAAAAAGGAGAGGGGGTGAGAGAGAGCACAGGGAAAAGGAGAAGGGGGGAGAGAGAGCACAGGGGGAAAGGAGAGGGGGGAGAGAGAGAGAGCACAGGGGGAAAGGAGAAGGGGTGAGAGAGAGAGCACAGGGGGAAAGGAGAGGGGGTGAGAGAGAGCACAGGGAAAAGGAGAGGGGGGAGAGAGAGCACAGGGAAAAGGAGAGGGGGAGAGAGAGCACAGGGGGAAAGGAGAGAGGGGAGAGAGAGAGCACAGAGGGAAAGGTGAGTGGGATGAGAGAGAGCACAGGGGGAAAGGAGAGGGGGTGAGAGAGAGCACAGGCGGAAAGGAGAGGGGGTGAGAGAGAGCACAGGCGGAAAGGAGAGGGGGTGAGAGAGAGCACAGGGAAAAGGAGAGGGGGTGAGAGAGAGCACAGGGAAAAGGAGAGGGGGGAGAGAGAGAGCACAGGGAAAAGGAGAGGGGGAGAGAGAGAGAGCACAGGGAAAAGGAGAGGGGGAGAGAGAGAGAGCACAGGGAAAAGGAGAGTGGGGAGAGAGAGAGCACAGGGAAAAGGAGAGGGGGGAGAGAGAGAGCACAGGGAAAAGGAGAGGGGGTGAGAGAGAGCACAGGGAAAAGGAGAGGGGGTGAGAGAGAGAGCACAAGGGGAAAGGAGAGGGGGATGAGAGAGCACAGGGTAAAAGGAGAGGGGGGTGAGAGAAAGCACGGGGGAAAGGAGAAGGGGGAGAGAGGGCACAGGGGGTAAGGAGAGGGGGTGAGAGAGAGCATAGAGGAGAGGGGGGAAAGAGAGAGAGAGCACAGGGGAAAGGAGAGGGGGGATAGAGAGAGAGCACAGGGGAAAAGGAGAGGGGGATGAGAGAGAGCACAGGGGGAAAGGAAAGGGGGTGAGAGAGAGCACACGGGAAAAGGACAGGGGGAGAGAGAGAGTACAGGGGAAAGGAGAGGGGGTTGAGAGAGAGCACAGGGGGAAAGGAGAGGGGGTGAGAGAGAGCACAGGGGGAAAGGAGAGGGGGTGAGAGAGAGCACAGGGGGGGGGGGGATGGGGGAATGAGATAGCACAGGGGGAAAGGAGAGGGGGGAGAGAGAGAGCACAGGGGGGAAGGAGATGGGAAAATGAGATAGCACAGGGGGAAAGGAGAGGGGGGAGAGAGAGCACAGGGGAAAGGAGAGGGGAAGAGAGAGAGCACAGGGGGAAAGGAGAGGGGGGGGTGAGAGAGAGCAGAAAGAGTGAGGTAGAGGAGTAAGGGGCGAGAGAGTGTAGAAAAGAGAGAAAGTAGAGGGGAGACACAGAAAGCAGGAAGAGGAGAAAGTGGGGAGGGGAGAGTGAGGGGAGAGAGGAGAGTGAGGGGATAAAGGAGGGAGAGAGAGTGAGGAAAGAAGAGTTAGGGGTAGAAAAGAGAGAGAGGAGAAAGAGGGGAAAAAGGAGAGTGAGGAGAGAGAGACGAGAGAGTGGAGTGAGGGGTAGAGGAGAGAGATCAGAGAAAGGAAAGTGAGGTTGAAAGGAGAGAGAGTGAGGAAAGGAGAGTGAGGGTTCGAGAAGAGAAAAAGAGGAGAGAGAAGGGAAAAGGTAGAGTGAGGTGAGAGAGTGGGGTGGGAAGAAGGGAGGAGGGGAGGGTAAGGGGTAGAGGAGAGAGAAGGGAGAAAGGAAAGTGAGGGGAGTGATGGGAGGAGAGGAGAGTAAAGGATAGATGGGAAACAGGGGAGAGAGTGAAGGGTAGATGAGAGAGGAAAGAAAGGAGAGTGAGGGGAGAGAGGAGAGAGAAAGGGGAGAGATGGAGAAGAGGAGAGTAAGTGGAGAGAGGAGAGAGCAGTAGGAGAGGGTGGGGGGGGAGAGGGGATACAGGAGAGGGGAGAAGAGAGAGAATAAGAGAGGTAAGGAGGAGAAGAGAGTGAGGGGGTAGGGGAGAGAGAGGGGAGATATGAGAGAGAGTAGAGAAAGGAGGGGGAGTGAGGGGAGAGAGTAGAGAAAGGAGAGTGAGGGGAGAGAGGAGAGAGCAGTAGGAGAGGAGGGTGAGGGGGAGAGAAGAGAGAGAGGGGGGATAGAAAGTAAAGTGAGAGGAGAGAGCAGGAGGACAGGAGAGGGGGGATACAGGAGATAGAGGGAGGAGAGAAGAGAGAATAAGAGAGGTAAGGAGGAGAAGAGAGTGAGGGGTAGGGGAGAAAAAGGAGAGAGGGGGGAAAGGAGAGTGAGGGGAGAGTAGAGAAATGAGAGTGAGGGGAGAGTAGAGAAAGGAGAGTGAGGGGAGAGTAGAGAGAGGGAAGAGAGGAGAGAGAAGGAGGGGAGAAGAGAATAGTACAGAGAAGAGGGTGGATGAGATATAATGAGTAGAGGAGAGGAAGATAAAAGGGTAAAAGAGAGAGAGAGAGTAGAGGGGGAAGGGAGGGAAGAAAGGAGGGAGAGGAGAGAGAAGAGGGGAAAGAGATGTGGGAGAGAAGAGTTATTAGGTCTCCAGACCTTCTTCCATTGAAGGACAATACAATATACATGTACCAGTGATAATAAATGAGTCTTTTCCTCCACTCCTAGAATGGGGTGTATTTAGAAGAGGCGGAGTCTCTTGCGGAGCATACCATGTAATTTACCATTAGGTACAATCTGGCTTTAGGATGACATTGACATGAACACAGTATTATGCCTTCTAAGCCCTGGGCACACATATTTCATGAGGAATTATTTCCAGCTGTGTGCCCGGAGCCTCCAGGGCCATACGCACCTGTTATAAAGTGGTTGTAAACCCTTCCATCTACCCTCTCTTCTCTACATCCATTAAAAATGCTGAATTATAAAGCTTGTCTGAGAGTTCTGAAAAAAGGGGAGGAGAGCTGAAGCTACACCCAGCAAAACACAGTGAGGAGAACTCTGAGAGCTGATTGAAGGGAAGCCCCCCCCCCCCCCTTCACACAGGAACAAAGCTGAGGCTGTCAATCACAGGCTGTGTGCTGGAGGTCCTTCCCCTGTCTCCATTTTTTCTCTTGGTGTCAGGAAACATTGTCAGAAGTGACTCATGCAGATAGCAGAGGAAGGAGGCAGCAGACAGGAATGACACTTAGTGCTCCGGATTGAGACAAGCACACACTACAGAGGAATATGCTTTGTTCATATTTCATGTTTGAGGTTTAGACCCCCTGTTATGTTCGCAGCAGAACTCCCGAACAGGAGAAATGTTCTAACCAGAACAGCAAACCCCATTGAAGCCTATGTGAGCCCAACAGGTAAAGGATTATTTGCATGTTATTGGCCATAAAATGGGTATGGGGGTCCGGGTACTGCTCCAGGGGACATGTATAAATGCTAAGTTTTTTAAAAAAACTATAGTTTTTCAGGAGCAGTGATTTTAATGATGCTTAAAGTGCAACAATAAAAATGAAAAATTCCTTTAAATACAGTGCCTGGGGGGTCCCCTTAGTCTACCTGTAAAGTGGCACATCTGTACTGTGTATAGAACCTACTGCAGCAAAAATTACATTTATAAAGAGTAAATTTTTGGTGTGGATTTTAAGGGGAACCCCACGCCAAAATAATAAAAAAAAATGGCATGTGGTTTCCCCCCCCCCCAATCCATACTAGACTTTTATCTGAGCATGCCCCCGGAATACCACCCCCCCCCCCCCCCCCCCATGGTATTGGGTACATTGTAGTACTACACTATTTTTTTATTTTCTAATAAAGGATTTGTTAAAAACGTGTCTCCAGTTTTTTATTTACACTTTTTTGGTCAGTAGGTATTCACATGGGGGCAGGATCTTGTTAAAGGGGGCTTCCAGAGTCCAATAAGCCCCCCTGCCCACAGACCCTGACAATCACAGCCCAGGGTTGTCGAGGGCATGGACCTGGTATGGTTGGGGGGAGGGGGGGCTCTCTCGCCCCCTCTTACCTGACCTGACAGGCTGCATGCCCACCTAAGGGTCTGGTATGTTGTTGTTTTTTTTCATTTTGACACTATTCCTCCTCTCCCTCTTACACTGTAAGGGGCAACCCTGCAGACTTTGATGTAAAGGGGAACTCAAATGTAAAGGGCCCCCTTTACACAATGGTCTGCAGAGTTCCCCTTTACATCAGGGTCTGCAGAGTTCCCCATTGCACTCTAAGCGGCAACCCTGCAGACTCTGCTATAAGGGGGAACTCAGTGGAGTCTGATGTAAAGGGGAACTCTGTGGAGTCTAATGTAAAGGGGAACTCTGTGAAATCTGATGTAAAAGGGAACTCTGCAAAGTCTGATGTAAAGGGGAGCTCTGTGGAGTCTGATGTAAAGGGGAGCTCTGTGGAGTCTGATGTAAAGGGGAGCTCTGTGGAGTCTGATGTAAAGGGGAACTCTGTGGAGTCTGATGTAAGGGAGAACTTTGTGGACTGTGATGTAAAGGGAGAACTTTGTGGAATCTGATGTAAAGGGGAACTCTGCGGAGTCTGATGTAAAGAGGAGCTCTGTGGAGTCTGATGTAAAGGGGAAATCTGTGGAGTCTGATGTAAAGGGGAACTCTGCGAAGTCTGATGTAAAGGGGAGCTCTGTGGAGTCTGATGTAAGGGAGAACTCTGTGGAGTCTGTTGTAAAGGGGAACTTTGTGGAGTCTGATGTAAAGGGGAACTCTGGAAAGTCTGATGTAAAGGGGAGCTCTGTGGAGTCTGATGTAAAAGGGAACTCTGTGGAGTCTGAGGTAAAGGGGACATCTGTGGAGTCAGATGTAAAGGGGAACTCTGTGGAGTCTGATGTAAGGGGGGACTCTGTGGAGTCTGATGAAAGGGAGAACTCTGTGGAGTCTGATGTAAAGGGGAACTTTGTGGAGTCTGATGTAAATGGGAACTTTGTGGAGTCTGATGTAATGGGGAACTTTGTGGAGTCTGATGTAATGGAGAACACTGTAGAGTCTGATGTAAAAGGGAACTCTGTGGAGTCTGATGTAAATTTGAACTCTGCGAAGTCTGATGTAAAGGGGAACTCTCTGGAGTCTGATGTAAAGGGGAACTCTGGGGAGTCTGATGTAAAGGAGAACTCTACGAAGTCTGATGTAAAAAGGAACTCTGTGGTGTCTGATGTAAAGGAGAACTCTGTGGAGTCTGATGTAAAGGAGAACTCTGTGGAGTCTGATGTAAGGGAGAACTCTGGAGAGTCT
The DNA here is from genome assembly GCA_037952925.1 of Lithobates clamitans. NCBI lineage: Eukaryota > Metazoa > Chordata > Amphibia > Anura > Ranidae > Lithobates > Lithobates clamitans. The sequence goes on along the minus strand of JBBGZY010002080.1, from coordinate 78,383 downwards.
GATGTAAGGGAGAATGCTGTGGAGTCTGATGTAAAAGGGAACTCTGTGGAGTCTGATGTAAAGGAGAACTCTGTGGAGTCTGATGTAAAGCAGAACTCTGTGGAGTCTGATGTAAAGGAGAACTCTGTGGAGTCTGATGTAAGGGAGAACTCTGGAGAGTCTGATGTAAGGGAGAACGCTGTGGAGTCTGATGTAAAAGGGAACTCTGTGGAGTCTGATGTAAAGGAGAACTCTGTGGAGTCTGATGTAAAGCAGAACTCTGTGGAGTCTGATGTAAAAGGGAACTCTGTGGAGTCTGATGTAAAGGAGAACTCTGAGAAATTGTATGTAAGGGGGAACTCTGGGGACTGTTGTGTAAGGGGGGAGAGGGGGCTCAGGTGACCAAACACCCCCTTAGATCTGAGTTTCCCTTTACACCAGAATCCAACTTCTAATTTTATTGAAGTTCCTCTTGAAGGTTGGCTCAGTTAGTCAGTCCTTTTTGTCTGCATGAAATCACATGCAACGGAAACGTTTAATTTTTTTAATACAATATTCTTTGTCCTGAGGTTTATCTGTGTCTTTGAGGCTGTCAGTTGTGGTGCAGTAATTAGGAATATTCTGTGGGTACAAGGACTGTTATATGTGTGCAGTGTATATAGCAACTAGGTACAGATTCTGTTTAATGATCCCCCCTTTAAGCCCCTCCCCCTCTTAGCCAAATTCTGGCTATGCGTAGTAATCGTTTAATCCCAGGGTCTCTCAGGTCTTTCATCATCCTAGTCATACTTCGGCCGCAGCCAGGTACTTACAGGAATTTTGTGCCGCTCCCGGACAGATGCCCGCATTGCCATAGATATAGGGGGACAAACTGGAGAAAAGCCTGCGCATCCTGTGTCCAGCAGGGGGAGGCACAGACACTCGCCGTAGTCTCTGACCGTCGAACACTGGAAGCAGGGGAAGAGCCAAAAGGCAAAACAACCTGAAAAGAGACAGAAGACACTCCATTATATCATGGAAAATCCTATCTAGTAGAGAATTAGGTTTTAGTCAGTTGTACACAGGCTGCCTGCAAGCAGGCAGTCAGTGCTGGACTTTCTTATAGGAAAGCCTAGCATGTTTGCACACTGGGTATTGAGGCCACACATTGTGATAAATATGTATCTGTAAGACGTTCTAGAATTGATCAAATAGGAGCCATTATACTTGCTTTTAAAGAGCCTTTTGTATACTAAGTCCCGCCCCTGCGGAACCAGAGACAATTGTAGAATTGACATGCATATAAATTATTGCGGCGCTGAAAAGTTCAAAAATGAAATTGAAGAGTGGGAGGAATCCAATCACCAAATATATTGTGTAGATGTAGAAAGAGTCACTCGTCACCACGTGGTAATGAAGTCTGCTTACCAGAAGGTATTAAGGATTAGGCATAGATGATAAATACTCGAAAGCATCCAGCAAATCCAGCCCACTGGAACCCCTCGTCAGACCACAACGTCTGTGGGATTTCCTTCACATAGTTTGCCTCTGAAGACATCTGTTACGATGAAACATGTCAGGCAGGCTGACATCCGTACGCTGATTGCTGCAGCCGTTTGTGCCTATCCTTGATGCATGCTGTTTTAAGCTTCAACTGCCTGAATGCCTAATTCTGAAGTGACCATTGGGAGAAGTTTATATGTGAAGGAAATCCCACAGACGTTGTGGTCTGACGAGGGGTTCCAGTGGGCTGGATTTGCTGGATGCTTTCGAGTATTTATCATCTATGCCTAATCCTTAATACCTTCTGGTAAGCAGACTCTTCAGTTTCATTTTTGAACTTTTCAGCGCCGCAATAATTTATATGCATGTGACTTTTTGTTTGTTATCTACGAACTTTGCTGGCCGCTTGCTTTTTTCAGTTCAGCGCAAATTTTTACTTGTTTTTTGCCATAATTGTAGAATTGAGCATTAGGGGAAGATTTGCACCACCTGCTCTGCCCAGGACTGGTGCTGCCTTACCCATTTACAGTGCTCCTAGCAGGCTCTGCAATCCAGTGCTTACTTGGCCACAATACCGATGGCAGACATCTGCTATGTGGTTCCAGGATGTTGTGTGAAAAGTTTTCCTGAGCTCACCTACTTGCCTGGTGCTCCCCAGGAATGCTTCTTATTGCCAGTCATGCCTAGTTCAGTTTTGAAAAACAGGGAAGTATAAAGAACTTGTTTTTATGATAAGTCCCGCCCCTGCGGAACCAAAGACAATTGTCAAATCGGGAATTAGGGGAAGGTTTGCATATCCCTGTATTTGAAAAGCTGTATTAACCCCACAGACGGTGTGTGATTTCTCAGGGGAGGGTGACACTTACATGTGCCCATGTCTTCGCAGCAGTCGCAGATATCGGAACTCCAGTAGTTTGGTGCGGCTTTTGTTACCGTTGTTGTGCGGGAGACCGTCGAAGGTGGCTGTACTGCGATGGGATACATTGTCTGCAAGGGACAACCAATAAAAAAACTTAGTGACCCCATATGTTTCCACGCCCCCACAAAGGACAACCAATGACAACTTGGCGACCCCCATATGCTATCATTCCCTGCAAGGGACAGCTAATGACAACTTGGTGGCCCCATATACAGTAACAGGGTCATTGTTCAGAAAAGCTCTACCTTTTCTCATTAAAAAGCCGTTCCTGAGCTCCAGTGACTTTGCCTAGGCTGATATGATGTCATCAGTCTGCTGCAGGCCGGAGGAAGCATTTCCTCAGTCTCCCCCAGTGATCAGACTGTACATTGTAACTTTGTAGAAGGAGGAGGGAGCATTTCCTCAGTCTGCCCCCCCCTAGTGATCAGACTGTGCATTGTAACTTTGTAGAAGGAGGAGGGAGCATTTCCTCAGTCTCTCCTCCCCCAGTGATCAGACTGTACATTGTAACTTTGTAGAAGGAGGAAGGAGCATTTCCTCATTCTCTCCTACCCTAGTGACAAGGTGAGCAAGGTTCACACTGACACATTACCCATCATGCTGTTCTTCTATATGTGGGATATATCTGATGACAGGTCCTCCTATAGATGAAATAAATATATGGGAAATGTATAGAGTACAATGTTCCCGGTAAAGATCTGTATTTTTTTTTTGCTAAAAAATTACTTAGAACCCCCAAGCATTTTTTTTTAACAGAAGCCCTAGAGAATAAAATGGCGGTCATTGCAAATTTAAGGTCATACAGTATTTGCACAGCAGTTGTTTTTTAATACAATGTTTTTGGAAAAAATACAATTGAATGCATTTTAATGCACACAAACACAATATAATACCCAATTGTTTTTGTATAATATAAAAGATGATGTTACGTCGGGTAAATAAATACCAAACATGTCATGTTTTAAAAATGCGCATGCTCGCTCATGGAATGGCGACAAACTACTAAAAAAAATCCACTTTCTCCCGAGCGCTGCCTTCCTCTCTCTCCCGAGCCCTGCCTTCCACTCTCTCCTGAGCCCTGCCTTCCCCACTCTCCCGAGTCCTGCCTTCCTCTCTCTCCGGAGCGCCCCATTCCTCACTCTCCCGAGCGCTGCCTTCGTCTCTCTCCTGAGCGCTGCCTTCCACTTTCTCCCGAGTGCTGCCTTCCCCACTCTCCTGAGCGCTGCCTTCGTCTCTCTCCTGAGCGCTGCCTTCCACTCTTTCTCGAGTGCTGCCTTCCCCACTCTCCCGAGCGCTGCCTTTTGCTCTCTCCCGAGACCCTGCCTTTCACACCCTCCCAAGTGCTGCCTTCCTCTCTCTTCCGAGCCCTGCCTTCCCCACTCTCCTGAGCCCTGCTTCCTCTCTCTCCCGAGCGCTGCCTTCCACTCTCTCCCGAGCCCTGCCTTCCCCACTCTCCCGAGCCCTGCCTTCCACGCTCTCCCGAGCGCTGCCTTCCCCACTCTTCCGAGCCCTACCTTCCACGCTCTCCCGAGCCCTGCCTTCCTCTCTCTCCCGAGCGCTGCCTTCCTCTCTCTCCCGAGCGCTGCCTTCCACTCTCTCCCAAGCCCTGCCTTCCACTATCTCCCAAGCGCTGCCTTCCTCACTCTCCCGAGCCCTGCCTTCCCCACTCTCCCGAGCCCTGCCTTCCTCTCTCTCCCGAGTGCTGCCTTCCCCTCTCTCTCTCCCGAGCCCTGCCTTCCACTCTCTCCCGAGCCCTGCCTTCCCCACTTTCCCAAGCGCTGCCTTCCACTCTCTCCCGAGCCCTGCCTTCCCCACTCTCCCGAGTGCTGTCTTCCTCTCTCTCTCGAGCCTTGCCTTCCACTCTCTCCTGAGCCCTGCCTTCCCCACTCTCCCGAGCGCTGCCTTCCTCTCTCTCCCGAGCGCTGCCTTCCTCTCTCTCCCGAGCGCTGCCTTCCTCTCTCTCCCGAGCCCTGCCTTCCACTCTCTCCTGAGTGCTACCTTCCCCACTGTCCTGAGCCCTGCCTTTCACACCCTCCCGAGCGCTGCCTTCCTCATTCTCCCGATGCTGCCTTCTGCACACTCCTGAGCCCTGCCTTCTGCGTCCTCCCAAGCGATGCCTTATGCGCCCTCCCAAGCGCTGCCTTCTACGCTCTTTCGAGAGCTGCCTTCTACTCTCTTCCAATGCTGCCTTTCTCACTCTCCCGAGTGCTGCCTTCCGCTCTCTCCAGAGCGCTGCCTTCCACTCTCTCCAAAGCCCTGTCTTCCCCACTCTCCTGAGCGCTGCCTTCCTCTCTCTCTCTCCCGAGCCCTGCCTTCCACTCTCTCCCGAGCCCTGCCTTCCCCACCCTCCCGAGCCTTGCCTTCCCCACTCTCCCGAGCACTGCCTTCCACTCTCTCCCAAGCCCTGCCTTCCCCACTCTCCCGAGTGCTGTCTTCCTCTCTCTCTCGAGCCTTGCCTTCCACTCTCTCCCGAGCCCTGCCTTCCCCACTCTCCCGAGCGCTGCCTTCCTCTCTCTCCCGAGCGCTGCCTTCCTCTCTCTCCCGAGCGCTGCCTTCCTCTCTCTCCCGAGCCCTGCCTTCCTCTCTCTCCCGAGCCCTGCCTTCCACTCTCTCCCGAGCCCTGCCTTCCTCACTCTCCTGAGTGCTACCTTCCCCACTGTCCTGAGCCCTGCCTTTCACACCCTCCCGAGCGCTGCCTTCCTCACTTTCCCGATGCTGCCTTCCGCACACTCCTGAGCCCTGCCTTCTGCGTCCTCCCAAGCAATGTCTTATGCGCCCTCCCAAGCGCTGCCTTCTATGCTCTTTCGAGAGCTGCCTTCTACTCTCTTCCAATGCTGCCTTCCTCACTCTCCCGAGTGCTGCCTTCCGCTCTCTCCCGAGTGCTGCCTTCCGCTCTCTCCCGAGCGCTGCCTTTCGCTCTCTCCCGAGCCCTGCCTTCCTCACTCTCCTGAGCACTGCCTTCCGCTCTCTCCCAAACGCTGCCTTTCGCTCTCTCCTGAGCCCTGCCTTCCGCTCTCTCCCGAGCCCTGCCTTCCTCACTCTCCTGAGCCCTGCCCTCCTCACTCTCCTGAGCCCTGCCCTCCTCACTCTCCCGATGCTGCCTTCAGCACACTCCTGAGCCCTGCATTCTGCACACTCCGGAGCCCTGCCTTTCGCGCCCTCCCGAGCACTGCCTTATGTGCCCTCCATATTGCTGCCTTCTATGCTCTTCTGAGAGCTGCCTTCCGCTCTCTTCCGATGCTGCCTTCCGCTCTCTTCCGATGCTGCCTTCCTCACTCTCCCAAGCGCTGCCTTCCTCGCTCTCTTAAGCGCTGCCTTCCTCACTCTCCCAAGTGCTGCCTTCCGCTCTCTCCCGAGCGCTGCCTTCCGCTCTCTCCCGAGCCCTGCCTTCCTCACTCTCCTGAGCGCTGCCTTCCGCTCTCTCCCGAGCGCTGCCTTCCGCTCTCTTCTGATGCTGCCTTCCTCACTCTCCCGAGCACTGCCTTCCTTACTCTCCTGAGCGATGCCTTCCTCACTCTCCCAAGTGCTGCCTTCCGCTCTCTCCCGAGCGCTGCCTTCCGCTCTCTCCCGAGCCCTGCCTTCCTCACTCTCCTGAGCGCTGCCTTCCTCTCTCTCCCGAGCGCTGCCTTCCGCTCTCTTCTGATGCTGCCTTCCTCACTCTCCCGAGCACTGCCTTCCGCTCTCTCCCAAGCCCTGCCTTCCTTACTCTCCTGAGCGCTGCCTTCCCCAATCTCCCGAGCGCTGCCTTCCGCTCTCTCCCGAGCCCTGGCTTCCTCACTCTCCTGAGTGCTGCCTTCCACTCTCTCCCGAGCTCTGCCTTTCACTCTCTCCTGAGCCCTGCCTTCCTCACTCACCCAAGTGCTGCCTTCCGCTCTCTCCCGAGCGCTGCCTTCCGCTCTCTCCCGAGCCCTGCCTTCCTCACTATCCCGAGCCCTGCCTTCCTCACTCTCCAAAGCGCTGCCTTCCGCTCTCTCCCGAGCGCTGCCTCCCTCACTCCCCCGAGTGCTGCCTTCTGCTCTCTCCCGAGTGCTGCCTTTCGCTCTCTCCCGAGCCCTGTCTTCCTCACTCTCCCAAGTGCTGCCTTCCGCACTCTCCCGAGCGCTGTCTTCCGCTCTCTCCTGAGCACTGCCTTCCGCACCTTCCCAAGCCCTGCCTTCCACACCCTCCTGAGTGCTGCCTTTTGCACTCTCCTGATGCTGCCTTCAGCATACTTCCGAGCCCTTTCTTCCGTGCCCTCCCGAGAGCTGCTTTTTGTGCCCTCCCGAGCGCTACCTTATGCTCTCTCCCTAGTGCTGCCTTCTATGCTCTTCTGAGAGCTGCCTTCTGCTCTCTCCCGAGCGCTGCCTTCCACACCCTCCAGAGCCCTGCATTCTGCTTTCTCCAAAGCCCCCATTCCGCTCTCTCCCAATGAATTGTAGCTCCCCCAGTGCCGGCAGCACTCATGCAGCCCCAGACCATGACACTCCCATCACCATGCTTGACTGTAGGCAAGACACACTTGTCTTTGTTCTCCTCACCTGGTTGCCGCCACACACGTTTGTCACCATCTGAACCAAATATGTTTATCTTGATCTCATCAGACCACAGGACATGGTTCCAGTAATCCATGTCCTTAGTCTGCTTGTCTTCAGCAAACTGTTTGTGGGCTTTCTTGTACATCATCTTTAGAAGAGGCTTCCTTCTGGGACGACAGCCATGCAGACCAATTTGATGCAGTGTGCGGCGTATGGTCTGAGCACTGACAGGCTGACCCCCCACCCCTTCAACCTCTGCACAGGGCCGATCCTAGGGTCACAGGTGCCTGGGTGCAGAAATATTTCTGGCACCCCACATGGGCGTGGTCATCTTACTAACTCCTCCCCTTTATTGAAATGGGAACAGTAGCTGTGTTTGATGGGCACAGTGGCTGTGTTTGATGGGCACAGTGGTAGGTCTTGTTTGGAAAGTTGCAGCGTTTGATGGGCACAGTGGCTGCATTTAATGGCACAGTGGCTGCATTTGATGGGCACAGTGGCAGCGTTTGATGGGCACAGTGGCTGCTTTTGATAGGGCACAGTGGCTGCGTTTGATGGGCACAGTAGCTGCATTTGATGGCACAGTGGGTGCTTTTAATGGTCACAGTGACTGCTTTTAATGGGCACAGTGGCTGCTTTTAGGCGGGGCACAGTGGCTGCGTTTGATGGGCACAGTGGCTAGGTTTGTTGGGCACAGTGGCTGCATTTGATGGGCAAAGTGGCAGCATTTCATGGGCACTGTGGCAGCTTTTAATGGGCACAGTGGCAGCGTTTGATGGGCACAGTGGCTGCTTTTAATGGGCACAGTGGCTGCGTTTGATGGGCACAGTAGCTGCATTTATTGGCACAGTGGCTGCTTTTAATGGGCACAGTGGCTGCTTTTCGGCAAGGCACAGTGGCTGTATTTGATGAGCACAGTAGCTAGGATTGATGGGCACAGTGGCTGCTTTTAATGGGCACAGTAGCTGCATTTGATGGGCACAGTAGCTGCATTTGATGGCACAGTGGCTGCATTTGATGGGCACAGTAGCTGCATATGAGGGGCACAGTGGCTGCTTTTAGGTGGGGCACAGTGGCTGAGTTTTATGGGCACAGTGGCTACGTTTGATGGGTACGGTAGCTGCGTTCGATGGGCACAGTGGCAGCGTTTGATGGGCACAGTGGCAGCGTTTGGGCACTGTGGCAGCTTTTAATGGGCACAGTGGCAGCATTTGATAGGCACAGTGGCTGCTTTAAATGGGCACAGTGGCTGGCTATTCTAGCATGTGAAGTGAGGAACCAGAGCAGTCAGCTTCGGCGCCCCTCTTCTGCAGGCAGATTACAGCGCTGGGACGCGGTGCACCCGCCCAGGATCGGCCCTGCCTCTGCAGCAATGCTGGCAGCACTCATACATCTATTTCCCAAAGACAACCTCTGGATATGACGCTGAGCATGTGCACTCAACTCCTTTGGTGAACCATGGCGAGGCCTGTTCTGAGTGGAACCTGTGGTCTTGGCCACAGTGCTGCAGCTCAGTTTCAGGGTCTTGGCAATCTTCTTATAGCCTAGGCCATCTTTATGTAGAGCAACAATTCTTTTTTTCAGATCCTCAGAGAGTTCTTTGCCATGAGGTGCCATGTTGAACTTCCAGTGACCAGTGTGAGAGAGTGAGATCGATAACACCAAATTTAACACACCTGCTCCCCATTCACACCTGAGACCTTGTAACACTATCAATACACATGACACCGGGGAGGAAAAATGGCTAATTGGGACCGATTTACACTTAGGGGTGTACTCACTTTTGTTGCTAGCGGTTTAGACATTAATGGCTGTGTGTTGAGTTATTTTGAGGGGACAGCAGATTTACACTGTTATACAAGCTGTACACTCACTACTTTACATTGTAGCAAAGTGTCATTTCTTCAGTGTTGTCACATGAAAAGATATAATAAAATATTTACAAAAATGTGAGGGGTGTACTCACTTTTGTGAGATACTGTGTATATATATATATATCTATATATTTACAATTATCTATCTATCTATCTATCTATCTATCTATCTATCTATCTATCTATCTATCTATCTATCTATCTATCTATCTATCTATCTATCTATCTATCTATCTATCTATCTATCTATCTATCTACATACTGTATTTAACAAAAAAATATAAAAAAATAATATATATATATTTTATTTATCTCTATCTATCTATCTCTAGATAGATAAATTGATAAATATATGTAATATATATATATATATTTTCTTTTTTTTTTCTTTCTAACTCAACTTATATTTCTAGCTGAGTGGTCGGCAGTTCTCGGCAGGCGGTTGGCTGTCATTGGCCGGGACGGTCAGAGTCTGGCATGCGGTAGTAGGAGGTGAATACGCTGACACAGCATAGAGCGGTGACATCTGTCAATCACCGAACTCCATTGTCTGTAGGTCACCTCTATACCGCCGTCTGAGCGGAGCCCGAGACCCACATCACTAATTTATCTCCAGAGAAATAAACTATGGGGAATAATACACAGGAGGGGGGGGGGGGGGGGCTCTGCTCCTCCATCTATAACTCTCCTCTCCTGAAATACTCTGCTCTGCTGGAGGACTCTACTCCTCCCTCTATAACTCTCCTCTCCTGAAATACTCTGCACTGATGGAGGACTCTGCTCCTTCCTCTATAACTCTCCTCTCCTGAAATACTCTGCACTGATGGAGGACTCTGCTCCTTCCTCTATAACTCTCCTCTCCTGAAATACTCTGCACTGCTGGAGGACTCTGCTCCTTCCTCTATAACTCTCCTCTCCTGAAATACTCTGCACTGCCGGAGGACTCTGCTCCTTGCTTTATAACTCTCCTCTCCTGAAATACTCTGCACTGCTGGAGGACTCTGCTCCTTCCTCTATTCAACTCTCCCTATTATTTTCCTGATCTTTTTTTTTTTCTATTTTTTAACATTAGTAATCAAACTTTTTTCATGTTAACTTTTTTTTTTATTGTCGCATTAAAAAAAAGGGCTAAAATAAAAAAAATAAAAAAATCAATGTTTATAAACAATGTTACTTTGTATCTCTCTATTTCTTGTCTGATCAATGTTTATAAACAATGCTACTTTGTATCTCTCTATCTCCTGTCTGATCAATGTTTATAAACAATGTTACTTTGTATCTCTCTATCTCCCGTCTGATCAATGTTTATAAATAGGGTTGCACCAATACCTTTTTAAGACTGAGTGCAAGTATCGATACATTTTTTTTAAGTACTCGCTGATACTGATTACCAATACTTTTTTAATGTCATGTGAGAGTGGCACTAATATGCAGCACTGATGAGGCGTGGTTGTTTTTCATTTTTATTTTATTTTTTTCTACAATTTTATTTTTTACAATTTGCTTTTTATTATTTTTTTTTTTACAATTTATATATTGTTTTACAATGCTTTATTTTATTTTATTTTTTTGGGGGGGGGGGGAGTGGATGGTGTCAGTGGTTTTTTTTTTTAATTATTATTATTATTTATTTATTTTTCAATTATTTTTCCAATTTACTTTTAAATATGTATTTATTAAAATTTGTATCAATCAACCCTGTTTTGGGGGGCTTTGGTGAGATATCAAGGGTTTAAATGACCCTTGACATCATCCCTTTGAGACAGGGAAAGGGATTGAGGACAGAGATTCCCCAGTCCTTTTCTCTGCAGCCTCAGCTGCACTGAAGATGAATGGAGAGGAGACAGCGGCCCCTCCCCATTTATAAACTGAAGCAGAGGAAACACAGGTTATGATGTTTCTGTTGTGAATGGACAGTCAGTAATCACTGACTCTGTTTATTTAGAAAAGGAAGGAGCCGGGGGGGCGTGGCTAGCCACGGATCAGGAGGCCTGCCTGAGACAAGAGCTCCGCTTAACGGCAGCGGTATTCGGCTACTCAAAGCTACTAGATCTTCCCCTCTCCCTCGTTCTGTGAGGGGAAGACAGCGGGACACTGCCGGGAATGTCTCTGAGGAGACACCCGCCACCTCCACCGCGCCGCCTCACTCAATACTTCCCCCTCATGGAGCCGTGATCTAGCCAAAATGGCGCCGGCTGCTCGTCTTCCTCAGCCACTACACACAGACAGGCTCTTGGTGATGGCACGCAGTCACAGTAGCGCTCTGAGCCCTCAGCCCTGAATGAACTAGAGGAGATGGACAGTCTCCCTCCTGCACCCGCAAACCCTGCAGATGTCCCAATGGATAGAGGTAAGAGGACTGCCACCTCTCCAGCTATTTCTCCTAATAAAACTCCTCTGGCCAAAAGACTTCACAGTAATGCCTCAGACCTCACAACTCAGGAACCCTCTCATGTGTCCACATTAGCTGCCATGCAAGTCACTGACAACCCAGTATCTGAAAGCATGTTAAAATCCATGCTGCTCACATTACAACAGGATTTACATAGAGGGCTACAACTGTCTCTGTCCCAAATGCATGAGAGGATTGATTGCTTAGAGGAGAGAAATTACACGGTAGAGTCACACATGTCTGAAATGAGCAAAGCGCACAATGAGCTCCTAGACGCACATGACCACCACTCCGATGAGATCCAAAGAATTAACCTGAAACTCGCCGACCTCGAAGACAGGTCGAGACGAAACAACATAAAATTCAGAGGTATCCCAGAGTCAGTACCCCCCAATGAGCTCAAAAAATACCTACAACAGCTCTTCTCCACTCTTCTTCCAAATATTCCTCCTCGCGACCTGCTCATCGATCGTGCACATAGAATCGCAAAACCAGAACACCTACCTGCGGAAACGTCCAGGGACGTCCTGGCCAGAATTCATTTCTTTCATATAAAAGAGCAAATTCTTTATACAGCCAGAGCCACTAAATCTCTACCTGCACCCTATTCCAAACTGTCTCTTTTCATGGATCTCTCTCCCGCCACAATGGTGCTACGCAGGTCATACGCACCTATCACATCAATCCTCCAAGAATGGAAAATAATCTACCGTTGGGGCTACCCCACCAAACTATTGGTCACGTACAAACAAAAAATCATCCCAATCCTGTCACCTAAAGATGGTTACAAAAAGCTAACTAACTGGGGCCTTCTACCCATCTCTGCCTCATCCCCAGCCTCGAGCAACCACGCCATTTCTTCATATCCTCCGCAACCTAAACCAAACCACGCGGACAAAGGATAATCGTCATCCAAGAGGTGCTTGTCCCTAGCATGGAGATACCCTGCCTGAGCGACACGTACGACTTCCACCTTACCCCCAACTGAATAGTGTGCAAGGCACACTCAGGTGAACATTACCATCTACAGTTTCCTCACTCAATTTATCCTCTGATATACTTTATTTTATTTCATTTCTTTGTTGCATATGTTTTTTTTGTTGTGTATTTGCATAACATAAGTTACGAAGTGTGAACTACACCACAATTGCGGTGCTCTTGACATTAACATATATTTGTGACTTAGCTATAATTTTCAACTTGCGATATCCCAAAAGATTTCTTACTAATACAGTGTATAGGGGGCTATAATCTCGTTCAAATACTGCAGTCCAACCTCTAAAACCTATTAATATGTCCATCGATATTACATCCATCAATGCCAAAGGGCTTAATTCACCATTTAAGAGAAACCTCCTCTGGAAGGAGGCGTCTTCCCAAAACGCAGATATATTATGTGTCCAAGAAACTCATTTCTCTAAAGCCAAACCCCCCTCTTGTACACACAAAAAATATTCCCAATATTTCTTTGCAAACGCTGAGAAAAAAAAAATGTGGAGTAATGATAGCTATCAGCACCAAATTATCCTTAACACTACAAAATGTGGAAACGGATGATGATGGCAGATTCATAATTCTCTCAGCCATTTTCAATAATCATCCCCTGACTTTAGTGAATGTCTATGCACCCAACACCTCCCAGAGAACATTTTACAAAAAATTAAAGGATAGACTTCAGCCATACAAAAACACTCCATTGGTACTTTGTGGTGACTTTAATGCTATCATCGACCCCTCATTAGACTCCACAAACCCTGACAGACGCCAACCGTCAGCCCTTACATCCTTTATAAACAATGAGGACCTATACGATCCTTGGAGATGCATGCATGACGTTGAACGCGATTATACATTTTATTCTCCTACTAGTGGTTCCTACTCTCGGATTGATCTTTTCCTCACAAACAAAAAAATCCTATTGGCTACCTCCGAATCTCGCATAGGTGTCATTACTTGGTCAGACCACGCCCCCATATCTATTAAATTGTTCCCACACTCTCGACCGACAAACCACACACTTTGGAGATTGAATTCATCTCTCCTAACTAACCAACGTTATGAGCAACAGATCAAATCCGAACTAGGGAACTACTTCAAAACGAATTGTGAATCTGTTGAGGATCAATCCATGGTATGACTGGCCCACAAAGCTTTTCTACGAGATATTCTTATCAAGTTTGGAGCTCAAGAACGTAAACGACAATCAAATGAGATAGACTCACTATTACGTCAGATTAAATTCCTAGAACAAACAAATAAAGCCTTACCCAATCAAATAACCACTAATGAACTTAAACTCCAAAGATACAAACTAGGAGAAATCCTACATCGCAGGTTTGACTATTACGTCAAAAGATTAAAACTACAATCATACTCACTAAGCAACAAAGCCGGAGCATTCCTAGCAAAACAGGTTAAAAAACAACACATCCAATCGAAAATTGCCTTCCTTCTAAATCCGCAAAACGCACGCATGACAAACCCTTTAGACATAGCTAACACATTTGCATCCTTTTATGCCAAATTGTACAATTTAAAAGATGCAAACGATACCACCCCTCCATGCACCGAAGATATAAATGCTTTTCTCTCCTCTATACAACTACCTTCAATATCCAGCGAACAACTTACAGCCTTATCAGCCCCCTTCACTCAAGATGAAGTTCGCAAAGCCATCAAAAACCTCCCCCTCCACAAAGCCCCGGGTCCAGACGGATTCCCCAATGAATACTATAAACACTTTAATGATATTTTATCCCCTCATTTATGTACCACATATAATCACTATGCATCCTCTGGGAAAATCCCTAGGGAATCTCTGGAAGGTCTAATAGTAACACTTCCTAAACTGGGTAAATCATCAGAATCCCCGGCAAATTACAGACCCATATCCTTATTAAATACAGACACAAAGCTCTATGCAAAACTTTTAGCCCTCCGCCTCTCCTTGATTATGCCCCAAATCATACATATTGATCAGGTCGGCTTTATTCCCGGCAGACAAACTTCAGACGGGACCCGACGATTCATAGACATCATACAATGGGTGGAACACACCAGAACGCCTTCTCTGCTCCTATCTCTGGATGCAGAGAAGGCATTTGATAGAGTGCAGTGGACTTACCTCGAAGCTGTCCTACGCAAATTTGGTCTATCTCGAATGTTTCTGAATGCCATTCTTAGCCTATACTCATCCCCAAGTGCAAAAGTCTGGACCTCAGGGGTTGTCTCTAATCCCTTTAACATCACAAATGGCACAAGACAGGGGTGCCCGCTATCCCCATTAATATTTGCCATGATCATGGAACCCCTGGCTCAAAAGATCCGCTCCACACCCATGGTCACAGGCATAAATATAGGCACCACAGAACATAAAATCGGCCTATACGCGGATGATGTCATAATTGCCCTTACAAACCCAAAACGCTCTCTCCTTGAAATACAACATATCCTTGACCAATTCAGTGCCATATCTTTATATAAAATAAAATCATAGTAAGTCCTTTATGCTAGCTCTGGGCTTGGATAAACACGATATACAATACATTACACAACACTCTCCATTCTCATGGTCCCGTGACTCTACCATATTGTACCTAGGAATCCACCTAACCTCACCTAGTAGAACTCTCCTACACTCCAACTTAGCAGACCTCATAGAAAAGCTTAAACGTATATCTAAAGAAATACACCATCCTTTTGTGTCTTGGGCGGGTAGAATTGCTCTAGCCAAAATGTTTCTGCTTCCACATATTTTATACATTTTCCGGACGTTACCTATTCCATTCCTGCCTGTACACATAAGAACTATCCAAGCCCTTATTAATACCTTTATATGGCAACAGAAACAACCCAGGATAAAAAAAGCCAATATGATGACCCCATCACGAATGGGAGCCCCGAACATACGCCTATATTACCGAGCAGTTCTGCTGGATCAACTTAAAAGCTGGTGGACATCATCTACTCAATCCAATTGGAAACAAATAGAATCAGTAATACTAACCAAAGACCCAAAACTGTTCCTTAGTGCCTTACTCTTAGATCCAACGCCTGGACATTTCCCATTAGACACAATTACAGCCTCCTTGAGAGTATGGTCAGCTATCCCGCAAATGTTAAAAGGCATACCCCAAGCGATCCTGTCGCGTTTATCACTTAACTCCATTTCACTCATCACCCCGGATATACAATTACAACCATGGATAAATGCGGGTAATGACACTATAGGAAACCTCTTCAACTCAGATGGCTTACTGTCCTTTGCAAATCTCCAAACCAAGTATGGCCTTTCTACAAATACGTTCTATGTATACCTCAGAATTAGATCTTTGCTTACAAAAACCCATTGGATTACACAAGACACCATCTTACACCCCCTGATACAATTCTACGATTCTCCCAATAAACAACTGAAAGGTATCTCACACATCTATGATCTCCTTTCACAATCATCTGATGACTCCATCCAGAAACAAATAACTTTCTGGTCAACGCACATTACTTCAGTCCCCTCATTGAACCAATGGTACAAAGCATTATCGCTTCCCTTGAGACTCTCTCACTGTATTAGAAACTGGGAGTCATTGCAAAAACTATTTCAACAAAGGTATTATACTCCTACCAGACTTTCTAAGATCTACCCCAATACCTCTCACTTGTGCTGGAGAAACTGCGGTCTGCCAGGTACTCTACTCCACATTTGGTGGGAGTGCCCAACTCTACAAAATTTTTGGACACAAATGCGAACTCTCCTCCGCTCAATCACCCATATGTCAACTGACTTATCCTCAGTGGATTTTCTACTTGGCCTAGCAACTCCCACGTGGCCTATTCAATTTCAAACCGTGGCCACACACATCCTTATTGCTGCAAGATTGGCGATAGCCAGAAAATGGAAATCTCCTCAACCTCCTTCTCTCCAAGACGTAATTACAACCTTAAATAACCAACTCAAAATGGAATACTTCTTCTCCAAGGCCAAGCTCTCCACCGCAAAGTTTTACAATACTTGGGAACCATGGCTCATGGACTCCAGAAGCATAAATCTGGACTGCCTGTCCTGACTCTAAACCCCCGAAGCATCCTCTATTTCCCTATCCGATATACTGTGGATAATACACATTTATTAGCATTGTGCACCTAGTAACACATTTTGATAGCACAGATCTACATATGTGATTACCAACTGATACCAAGCATTACTCAAGTTACAACAAGTACTGAACATAAATACTGCATAGTTACTCTTCAGTTGACTTTCTTATATAACCATTATATATTTGGATGATTATTTACATACTCATATATATGTATTTTGGATATTACATGTACGTTTGATCTTGAGCATTCACTTGTTATACTGAATGTATTCTGAGAATGTATTTTCTCATTTCCTTTATTGTTTCTCTATAAAATCTTAAATAAACAGTTAAAAAAAAAAAGAAAAGGAAGGAGCCAATAAATGACAGATTTACTGGCTCCTTCCTCTGCTCTCCATCCTGACAGATCTGGGGCAGAGAGGGACCGGAGGAGGACATGGAGGAAGATATGGAGGGGGACCGGAGGAGGACATGGAGGAAGGTATGGAGGGGGACCGGAGGAGGACACGGGGACAGTCAGGGGCGATCGGTGCAGCGGTGGGGGGAGTTACAAGCACCGATCCCCCTGTATAAATTTCCATCCCAGGAAGCTATGCTATATCCCAAAGGGAATTAACCCATCCCAGGGGATAATTCTGCATCCCAGGGCACAATATTCTATTCCAGGTAATAATTATCCATTCCAGAGGACAATATTCCACCCCTTGAGACTAAAATCTATCCTAGGGGACAATAACCCATCTCAGATAACCTATTCCTAGGGTAGTAATACCTCTTCTTTAGGGGTAATGTTCAATCGCATTGAGTAATGCTCCACCCTAAAGGGCAATATGGTGTCCCCAGGAACAATGCTTCATCTCAGGAGACAACATTTCAAGTTTGGCGGCAATGCCTCATCCCAGGGGACAATATTCCATCCCAGGGAACAATGCTCCATCTCAGAGGACACCACTCTATCCTAGGGGGCAATAATTCATCACCGAGAGCTTATTTCCAGGGCAGTAATCCATCTTTGAAGATAATTCAATAGCTGTGGAGAATGCTCTACCCCAGGAGATAATATCCAACCCCAGGGAACAATGCTTTTTCTAAATGGTTGATCATTAGATATGTGCACTGCCAAAAAATGTGTTTGTTTTCGTTTCATTCATTTATTTATTTTTTTTGTTTTTTGGGTCATTCGTTATGATCGCAATTAGAAAATTTGTATATTCGTAAATTCGTACATTTGTAAATTACAAAATTCGGAAATTTGGAAATTCGAAAATTAGAAAACCTGAAATAGGTTTTTATTATTATTGTTATTTTTTATTATTATTAATTAATTACGTTCCATTCGTTTGGATAAGGCATTCGTATCCAAACAGATACATTTGTATCTGTTATGATCACTAACAGCCAAATTTTAAAGGAAATTACAATACCTATATTTTAATAGTTAGTAATAGTTAAGTTATTATTAGTTAATTATTATTTCAGATTTATGAATTTACGAATTTACAAATTCACTAATTTACGAATTCACAAATTTTCGAATGTATGAATTTACGAATGTGCAAATGTATGAATTTACAAATTTTCAAATATTCAAATTTACGAATAGTTGGAAAAATTTGCTAATCGGGTTTTCGTTAATTCGGATATTTCCAAATTAATGAATTTGTCGAAATTTGTTAAAAAACTAATTCGGAACGGAATGAATTGTACATGCCTATTGATCATCAATCTCAAGAGGCAATATTCCATCCTAGGGGACATTGCTCTATCCCGGTGGTCAACAGTCTATGCGAAGAAGCAATACTTCATCCCAGGGGACAACGCTTTATGCCTGGGGACAATGATCCACATCGGCACATTTGTCTCAAATACACATACAATTTGAAAAAATTCCAGTAAAAAAGGATAGAAAAATGTAGAAGAGTGGAATGAAGAATAAGGATATCACTGTCCTCAGTAACTGGTTCTAACATTGCCAGATCATCACTCACCTCTGTCTTTGCCGCTGTCCTCGCTGTTACTGAACGTCACCTGCAGGAGTCAAATCTTCTGTGAACCTCACCCAACTAGTTCTGCCCAATATATACAATCTGAGAGCCTCCCCGGGAACACCCCTAACCTGTGTATAGACTTTACATTTTAAAAATTTTTTTTTTCTTTGTCACATTCGGATAAGGGCCAACCAGGTGTCACATGACCACATAACCGCAATTGATGCGTTTTATTATTCGATTTCTATTATTCCGATATAGACAGCGACTGTGAAAGACCACTACTCTTGTTCTGTATGCCGGGTGTAATTCTCAGTATTTGTTCTTGTTCATTTTATTCCAAAAGCATTATATTCACAATCTAATCATTAAAAACATACCCTGTTTTCCCGAAAATAAGACCTAGCGTGATTGTCGGTGATGGCTGCAATATAAGCCCTACCCCCCAAATAAGCCCTACCCTGTTTCCCCCAAAATAAGCCCTACCCTGAAAATAAGACCTACAAGGACTTTAACTAGGGCTTATTTGGGGGGTAGGGCTTATATTGCAGCCATCACCGACAATCACGCTAGGTATTATTTTTGAGGAAACAGGGTAGGTGTGCACAGCCTGTTGCATAAGAGTGTGGACCCCAAAGCTCAAACATGCACGCCTTTCTCTGCAGCCTCAGCTACCCTGGACAGGGAATGAATGGAAAGTGCTCTGTGCTGAGCGGCTTCCTGTTCATTCACAAATGGAAGCATAGTAAACACAGTTTACTATGCTTAAGTTATGATTCACCACAGTAATGTGTTCGCCAGTGGCGTCCATTAGGGGCGCATGGGTGCTGCCCCCCCCTATCCATGCGTCCGGCCCCCTGATCTACATACAGGGCGCTGGACTATGGATTCCAATGGAGGAGGGTTTTTTTTTTGAAGCATGTGATTAGAGCCAGAGGCTCTAATAGGCTTCAAAAAAGGGTGGGCATGGGGCGTAGAGCACTGCGCTCCAAGCCCATCCAGTTGTTTGACAATAGCGAATGAACATTCGTGATTTTCACCCGTTTCCCGATTGGCCAAAACATCAGGTGATCCTATTGGATGCCTAGCACCTAGAAGGGGGAGAGAGGAGATGCACAACGGAAGGTGACATGCTGGAGGAGAAGACACAGGAGCCGCTGTCTGCCACCTAGATGGGGTCCCCTGTGCTGGAGGAGAGGACACCGGAGAAGCTGCTCCCAATCCGCCACCTAGGTGGGGTTCGCCGTGCTGGAGGAGAATACACCGGAGCTGCTGCTCACCACCCGCCACCCAGTGGGGTCCGCTGTGCTGGAGGAGAGGACACCGGAGCCGCTGCTCCCAACTTGCCACCTAGGTGGGGTCCACCGTGCTGGAGGAGAGGACACTGGAGCCGATGCTCACCACCCGCCACCTAGGTGGGATCCGCTGTGCTGCAGGAGAGGACACCAGAGCCGATGCTCGCCCCCCTGCCACCTAGGTGGGATCCGCTGTGCTGGAGGAGAGGACACCGGAGCCGCTGCTCCCAACCGTCCACCTAAGTGAGGTCCGCCGTGCTGGAGGAGAGGACACAAGAGCCGATGCTCGCCACCTGCCACCTAGGTGGGGTCTGCAGTGCTGGAGGAGAGGACACCAGAGCCGATGCTCGCCGCCTGCCACCTAGGTGGGGTCCGCTGTGCTGGAGGAGAGGACACCAGAGCCGATGCTCGCCGCCTGCCACCTAGGTGGGGTCCGCTGTGCTGGAGGAGAGGACACCAGAGCCGATGCTCGCCGCCTGCCACCTAGGTGGGGTCTGCAGTGCTGGAGGAGAGGACACCAGAGCCGATGCTCGCCGCCTGCCACCTAGGTGGGGTCCGCTGTGCTGGAGGAGAGGACACCAGAGCCGATGCTCGCCGCCTGCCACCTAGGTGGGGTCCGCTGTGCTGGAGGAGAGGACACCAGAGCCGATGCTCGCCGCCTGCCACCTAGGTGGGGTCCGCTGTGCTGGAGGAGAGGACACCAGAGCCGATGCTCGCCGCCTGCCACCTAGGTGGGGTCCGCTGTGCTGGAGGAGAGGACACCAGAGCCGATGCTCGCCGCCTGCCACCTAGGTGGGGTCCGCTGTGCTGGAGGAGAGGACACCAGAGCCGATGCTCACCACCTGCCACCTAGGTGGGGTCCGCCGTGCTGGAGGAGAGGACACTGGAGCCGCTGTCTGCCACCTAGATGGGGTCCACCATGCTGGAAGAGAGGATACTGGAGCCGCTGCCTGCAGCCCACCACCCGCCACCTAGATGGGGGTAAGTGCCGGACCAACTATCAGACACCGAGTGAGCTAGTGGAGCGGGGGGGTTGTGGTTGTTTGCCAACCCCCCCCCAAAGAAAAACCGCACCAGCCGCCACTGGTGTTCACTGTGTTCATTTTAGAAAAGGAAGGGGCCTTGTAAATGATACATTGATTAGCCCTTTTCCTACTCTCCAGCCGGGGGGAGAGGAGGGAAGCCAGAAGCATTGCGGTGGAGGCGCAACACGTGGGGTGGGAGCCCGGGCAGTAGGGGGCATCGGCACTGCACAGGGTGATTAGGGTGAACCCAGGCACACCTGTCACAACCCCTGCACACACCTATGATTAAAAAGCATTTAAAATACAGGATTTCCAAGGCTTTATGGTGTTGTACTGGGAGCAGCTCTATGGGCACACTTTATAAATATTTTAAAAGAAATACTTTCTTCGATTTCTGAGAAGTCTCCTTGTCTTGTAGGACTTCCTGACATTATCTGTGTGTTGAGCTGACTCAGAATTTTCATTGTTTTTGTTGAGTGTCACCGAGAGAAGTAATTCACAGATCCCGGTCCAGGCAGATCCGTGGAAAACATTGTATAGGACCAACTACTACATTATCTATATGTCAGAATAAACCCAAGTCATCAATTAGAGGGGGGGGTCTATCTACAAAAAAAGAATCTATACCGCCTTTCATCGAGTGAATGTGAATGTCGACTCATTCTGTGCGAATATGGAAAAAAAACGGACTTTCATTGCCTGATTTCTAAAGAAATTGCGCAGTCATGTGACGCTGTACCCAAACAAATTTGACGTCCTCTTTTCCCTACAAATAGAAATTTCTTTTGATGGTGTTTGATCACCTCTGCGGTTTTTATTTTTTGCGCTATAAACAAAAATAGAAGAACGATTTTGAAAAAAAAAAGCAATATTTTTTTACTTTTTGCTATAATAAATATCCCCCAAAAATATATATAAAAAAATAATTTCTTTATTCTTCTTCTACATATTTTTGGTAAAAAAAAAATCGTAATAAGCGTAGATTAATTGGTTTGCGCAAAAGTTATAGCGTCTACAAAATAGGGGATAGATTGATGGCATTTTTATTGTACGCGGCAGGCTCGCGCGCCCACTAGCCCTGCAAATTAAAGGGGACGTACAGGTACTCCCATTTGCCTGCCGCTGTCGACCGCCACTTGCGGCGGTCGGCAAGTGGTTAAGAACATTCAACCATAGTTGTTGATAGGCTAAAAACATTCGATCAACAGAGAACATACTATAGTGAGGGGGAAAAAAGGATTTGATCCCCTGCTGATTTTGTATGTTTGCCCTGCTGACAAAGAAATGATCAGTCCTGTCATTTTAATGGTCGGTTTATTTTAACAGTGAAAGACAGAAGAACAACAAAAATATCCAGAAAAATGCATTTCAAAAAAGTTATAAATTGATTTGCATTTTAATGAGTGAAATAAGTATTTGATCCCCTATCGATCGGCAAGATTTCTGGCTCCCAGGTTTCTTCTATACAGGTAACGAGCTGAGATTAGGAGCATTCTCTTAAAGGGAGTGCTACTAATCTCAGCTTGTTACCTGTAGAAAAGACACCTGTCCACAGAAGCAATCAATCAATCAATCAAATTCCAATCTCTCCACCATGGCCAAGACCAGAGAGCTGTCCAAGGATGTCAGGGACAAGATTGTAGACATACACAAGGCTGGAATGGGCTACAAGACCATCGCCAAGCAGCTTGGTGGGAGGGTGACAACAGTTGGTGCGATTATTCGCAAATAGAAGAAACACAAAATAACGCTCAATCTCCCTCAGTCTGAGGTTCCATGCAAAGTCTCAACTCGATGGAGTTTCAATGATCATGAGAACGGTGAGGAATCAGCTCCTCCTTATGGTTGGACTGGATAGACTTGTATCTTTTTTCAGCCTGACTTACTATGTAACTATGTAGCTCAGAACTACACGGGAGAATCTTGTCAATGATCTCAAGGCAGCTGGGACCATAGTCACCAAGAAAACAATTGGTAACACACTACGCCGCGAAGAACTGAAATCCTGCAGTGTCCGCAATGTCTCCCTGCTTAAGAAAGCTCCTATACAGGACCATCTGAAGTTTGCTAATGAACATCTGAATGATTCAGAGGAGAACTGGATGAAAGTGCTGTGGTCAGATGAGACCAAAATCAAGCTCTTTGGCATCAACTCAACTTGCCGTGTTTGGCGAAGGAATGCTGCCTTTGACCCCAAGAACACCATCCCCACTGTCAAACATGGAGGTGGAAACATTATGCTTTGGGGGAGTTTTTCTGCTAAGAGGACAGGACAACTTCACCGCATCAAAGGGACGATGGACGGGGCCATGAACCGTCAAATCTTGGGTGAGAACCTCCTTCCCTCAGCCAGGGCATTGAAAATGGGCCATGGATGGGTCTTCCAGCATAACAATGACCCAAAACACACGGCCAAGGCAACAAAGGAGTGGATCAAGAAGAAGCACATTAAGGTCCTGGAGTTGCCTACCCAGTCTCCAGACCATAATCCCATAGAAAATATGTAGAGTTTGCTGAAGGCTCGAGTTACCAAATGTCAGCTTCAAAACCTTAATGACTTGGAGAGGATCTGCAATGAGGAGTGGGACAAAATCCCTCCTGAGATGTGTGAAGACCTGGTGGGCAACTACAAGGAACGTCTGACCTCTGTGATTACCAACAAGGGTTTTGCCACCAAGTACTAAGTCATGTTTTGCGAAGGGGTCAAATACTTATTTTACTCATTAAAATGCAAATCAATTTATAACTTTTTTGAAATGCGTTTTTCTGGATATTTTTGTTTTTATTCTGCCTCTCACTGTTATAATAAACCGACCATTAAAATTCTAGACTGATCATTTCTTTGTCAGTGCGCAAACGTACAAAATCAGCAGCCGATCAAATACTTTTTTCCCCTCTCTCTACAAGGGAGACTTCATTGTGTGCAGTCTATAGAACAGGGGTATTCAATTAAAATTCACAGAGGTCCAGGCAGTAAAATTTTCCCCAGCAGAGGTCTGAATCTCATCATGTGCACCGACAAAAAATGCGTTGGTTTTCGTTTCATTCGCTTTTTTGCTTTTTATCGGAAGTCCCCCCCTCCCCCCCCCCCCAAAAAAAGAAAATCATATCAGTCTCATATGGATTTTAAGGAGGGGGGGGGGGTTGGGCATGTAAAATCAATTTAAAAAAATAGCATGGGGTCTGCACAAATTCCATACCAGAAGTTTTGAGAAAACCTTATACATAAAACAAGCAAAAGTCTGAGGTTCCCCCTCAAAATCCATACCGGACCTTTATCTAAGCAAGCCAATTATTAAAATGTTAGTGGTTGAGAAATTTGCAAATCAAGGTTTTTTTTTTTTTAATAAATAGGCCCCTGGGTCTTCTAAACGAAAGTTCTTTTATTATGGGCAGTAGTAAAGTACCGCAATATGGCCACTAGATGGAGCTGAGAAGCATAGGAAAAATACAGTTGCGGTTAACGAGCGTTTTGAAAGACGAGCAACTTTTTTAAAAAAATCCTGACTCAGGTTGCGAGTTTTGTCTTGCAAAACGAGCAGAATTCAAGCCAATGTGGTGTGCAGTACCGCATTTGGCCAGAGGTGTGGTGGGCGCCGCTGATACTTGTAACAGTTCGGAGCCGTTCGGAAATACTCGGAATCACTCGGAAATACTCCTTTCCCGAGTGTTTCCGAGCCTTTCCGAGGGTTTCTGAGTTCAGCTGAGCTGTCCCCAAATATTTCCGAGGCTCTCCGGCGCCCCCCACCACTGGACACATGCGATATTGCATGCAATAGAAGTCAGTGCGGAACAAATTATCTTCGTTTCCATTGACTTCTATGGGGGAACTCGCTTTGATATGCGAGTGCTTTGGATTACAAGCATATTACTGGACCGGTTTATGCTCGTAATCCAAGGTTCCACTGTATATGTCTTTGTAGCAAAAGTTACAGTGTAACAATTCTAGAGTGTGAATGTTCCACTGGTTACATTTCATTTCTAATTCTAGCATTCTCTAGAATTGTTACATTGTATATCTTGTCATTCCAAAGGTCAGTTTGAAGCCCCCGTCCCAGTACTTCTAGACATTTTTTCCCAGATCCTTGCAAATGTATGCATGCTGCCCAGTGGTGGCCGATCCATAGAGGACGCACGGGCGCCGCCCCCCCTATCCATGCGTCTGGCCTCTTGATCTACATATCAAGGCGCCGGACTATGTATTCCACTGGAGGAGGGGGGTGTTTTTTGAAGCACATGATTCGAGCCAGAGGCTCTAATAGGCTTCAAAAAAGGGTTGGCTTGGGAAGCAGAGCACTGCGCTTCGAGCCCACCCAGTTGTTTGACGATAGTGAATACATTTTCGCTATTTTTTCACACAAAAGTTTCTCCCCGCCAATCAGTAGGCAGGTCGAGAGACCTGCTTCCCGATTGGCCAAAGTGTCAGGCGATCCTATTGGATGCCTAGCGCTTAGGTGGAAGAGAGAGGAGACACATGGCGGAGGAAGCTGCTGGAGGAGCGGACACTGGAGCCGCTGCCTGCACCCTGCCGCACGCATGGATCATGCTGGAGGACACCACAGTCCGCCACCTAGATCAGGTAAGTGCCGAACTGCTGGCTGCACGGGGTTGCGGGAGTAGTAGTGCCATGCCGCCAGCCCCCTCGGGGGGTTGTAGTGCTGTGCCGCCGGTCATGCAGGGGGGTGGTTGTTATCCGCCCCCCCAAAAAGAAAAACCCACCAGTCGTCATTGATGGTGCCCCTTTTGGAATATGTTACTCTTCTAATTCCATAAGTACTCGTTTACACTTGCTTCAAAATGTGGCATTGGAAACACTTTTTTAAAGCACTTTGAATACCAATCAAAGCTCCTGTCACTAAATAAAATGGTCACCTTACAGTCCTGGTCACACCTTGTGTTTGCTTCGCTTCAAAAATGATATCCCATGTCACTTTCTTGGTGCTTCAAAGCCTCTGCAAAGCCTCCATAGAAGTCTATGACAACGTTCACCAACAGCACCTGCAGCTTTTGAGAGGCTTTTTCTCAGAGTTAGCTTTGCTTTGTTTTGGAGGTATTGCAGGTATGAGATATCCCAGGATGCACTGGGAAACCAACAAGTGAACCAGAAAGACATCATCAGCAGTCACTTCCGGTTCATGTGTATATATTCTAGAGATGTCCGCTGAAGACGTCACATCTGGTGTGCAGGGTGGAGCAGCAGGAAGGTGAGCGGGGTCCAGACTGGAGCAGAGCAATTAGCAGATTGCACACGTGTTGTGCAACATGGGAACGCTATAGTAGAACGTGAATGGAACTGGAGAGTGAGGACTGAGCAGGGGATCAGCAGTGCTGGGGGACCAGAGCAGGAGAAACTAGCAGATGTCGCACGTGGTGAGCAATGTAGGAGCAAGATGAGCAGGTACCAGAAAGAGAGGAGGATCAGCAAACCAGAGGATCAGCAGAGCTAAGGGTTACTTCTGAGTGGGGGATCAGCAGAGCTGGGGATACTACTATGTGGGGCATCAGCAGAGCTGAGGGTAATACTGAGCATGGATCTGTTGAATGAGGTTACTAATATGCTGGGGATCTGCTGAATGGGATACTAATGAGCTGAGAATCTGCCTAATGAGGGATACTAATGAGCTGGGGATCTGCTGGGCTGGGGTACTAATGAGCTGGGGATCTGCTGAATGAGAGTACTAATGAGCTGGGGATCTGCTGAATGAGAGTACTAATGAGCTGGGGATCTGCTGAACAATAGGGATGGACCGAACACCCCCCCAGCAGAACATGCGAACAGCTAAAAAATTTGTTTGAACACGCAAACCCTGTTAAAGTCTATGGGACACGAACGTGAAAAATCAAAAGCACAAATTTTAAGGGTTAATATGCAAGTTATTGTCATAAAAAGTGTTTGGGGACCTGGGTCCGTCCCAGGGGACATGGATCAATGCAAAAAAAGTTTCTAAAACGGACGTTTTTTCAGGAGCAGTGATTTTAATAATGCTTAAAGTCAAACAATAAAAGTGTAATATCCCTTTAAGTTTCGTACCTGGGGGGTGTCTATAGTATGCCTGTAAAGGGGCGCATTTTTCTCGTGTTTACAACAGTCTGACAGCAAAAATGACATTTCTAAAGGAAAAAAAAGTTTAATTATTTTAGTTTATTTAACCCCATGGCCATCCACATGTGCCCAGTGTGCCCTCAGTGCCCAATCTGTGCCAATCAGTGCCCACAAATGGGCACTGATTGGCACCATTATGTTGCAGTGATGCCCAGCAATGCCACCCTTAGGGGTATCAGTGCAAACCATCAGTGTCATCAGTGCCACCCATCAGTGTCTATCGGTGCCACCTGTCAGTGCCCATCCATGCCCATCTGTGCCAACTATCAGTGCCACCCATAACTACCCATCAATGCCACCTACGAGTGCCCATCAATGCCGCCTATGAGTGCCCAACGGTGCCACCTATGAGTGCCCATCAGTGCCGCATACCAGTGCCACCTATCAGTGCCTATCAGTGCCACCTATCAGTGCCGTCTATCAGTGCTCATCATCAGTGCCCATCAGTGCCACCTCATCAGTGCCACCTCATTGGTGCCACCTCATCGGTGCCCATCAGTGCCGCCGTATCAGTGCCCGTCAGTGCAGCCATATCAGTGCCCATCATTGAAGAAGAAAACTTACTTATTTACAAAAAATTTTAACAGAAATAAAGAAAAACTTGTTTTTTTTTTCCAAATTTTAGGCCTTTTTTTTTTGTTGCGCAAAAAATAAAAACCGCAGAGGTGATCAAATACCACCAAAAGAAAGCTCTATTTGTGGGAACAAAATGATAAAAAAATTGTTTGGGTACAGTGTTGCATGACCGCGCAATTGTCATTCAAATTGCGACAGCGCTGAAAGCTGAAAATTGGCCTGGGCGGGAAGGTGTCTAAGTGCCTGGTATTGAAGTGGTTGAAAGTACTAGCGGCAGCGCCGGCAGCTATAATGAATTGTCGGGTCTCTGCAATACTCATAAAAGTCATTGAAAAAAATGGCCGAACCAAAATTAAAACAAAAAATGGCGTGGGAGTCCCCCTAAAAATCCATACCAGACCCTTATCTGAGCACGTAACCTGAACAGTACCAGGCCACATGCCCTCAACATGGGGAGGATGTCCCCATGTTGATGGGGACAAGGGCCTCATCCCCACAACTCTTACTGGTGGTTGAGGGGGTATGCGGGCGGGGGGCTTATTGGAATCTGGAAGCCCTGTTTAACAAGGGGGACCCCCAGATCCCGGCCCCCCCCTGTGTGAAATGGTAATAGGGTACAAAAGTACCCCTACCATTTCACAAAAAAAGTGTCAAAAATGTTAAAAAAGACAAGAGACGGTTTTTGACAATCCCTTTATTAATGTCTTCTTCTTTCCCCGCTTCTTCTTCCATCTTCTTCTGGTCTTCATTCGGTTTTCTTCCTCCATCTTGTTTGTTCTTCCCCCGCTTCTTCCTCTTCTTCCTCCGATCCTTTGCTTCTTCCTTCGGTCTTCTTGGCCTACCTGGTTACGTAACGGATGACTCCGCCCCCCCATGACACCACGGGGAAAGCCAAAGGGAAGTCCCCGTAAAGTCCCTGTGCATCAGAGGGGGGGCGGGGTCACCGGGTGGCCCTGCCCTCGGTTATATAAGAACTGTCAGAAGAACAGAAGCGTCACACAGCGGGAACCTCCCATGGATGCGGATCATCCGGAGAACGAATCGGGGAAGAAGACGCCGGAGGAAGATGCGGACGAGAAGACCGAAGGAAGAAGCAGAGGATTGGCGGAAGAAGCGGGGGAAGAACAAGATGGAGGAAGAAAACCGAATGAAGACCAGAAGAAGATGGAAGAAGAAGCAGGGAAAGAAGAAGACATTAATAAAGGAATTGTCAAAAACCGTCTCTTGTCTTCTTTAACATTTTTGACACTTTTTTTGTGAAATGGTAGGGGTACATTTGTACCCCATTACCATTTCACACAGGGGGGGTGGGATCTGGGGGTCCCCATGTTAAAGGGGGCTTCCAGATTCCAATAAGCCCCGTGCCCACAGACCCCCTCAACCACCGGGCAAGGGTTGTGGGGATGAGGCCCTTGTCCCCATCAACATGGGGACATCCTCCCCATGTTAAGGGCATGTGGCCTGGTACGGTTCAGGAGGGGGGGCGCTCTCTCGTCCTCCCACTCTTTTCCTGTGGCCTGCCAGGTTGCGTACTCGGATAAGGGTCTGATATGGATTTTTAGGGGGACCCCCCACGCCATTTTTTTTTATTTTGGCGCGGGGTTCCCCTTAATATCCATACCAGACCTGAAGGGCCTGGTATGGAATTTGGGGGGACCCCCACCCATTTTTAAAAAAAAATTTGGTTCGGGGTTCCCCTTTATACTCATACCAGACCCAAAGGGCCTGGTAATGCACTGTGGGGGAATCCCAGGCTGTTTTTTTCAATGACTTTTATGAGTATTGCAGAGACCCGACAATTCATTATAGCTACAAGAACATATTTGGGGGGCACACCATACAATGCGTTTAAATTCAAGATGGTGCTGCTATAAGACCTACAAACAGTACAAAATATTTTACAGCGCACACATACAAGAATGACATTTCCTGCAGGGCTAGTTAAAAACACCTGAACATATTCAAAAAATACGGGGGTTTGGTCACACTATATGGTCATATAGTGCTAAGCCCACTTACTGCGACAAAGTACCCCGAATTAGAGGATCCTACTCTAGTAATAGAATGGAAGATCCTTTGTCTCAACCATGGGAGCTAAACTCCTCTATGTGGGAGAACTGAAGGGGATACATCCATAGGTGTGCGCAGCCTATCGCATTAGGGTGTGCACCAAATCTCAAACACACATGCGAGTGTGTGTGTATGTATGTATATACACACACACACACACACACACTGTATATATTCTTATAAATAAATATGAGCAAACGTTTTATAATGTAAGAAAGGTCTTTCCCATCTCCCTGCCGGCACAGTGAAAGAAAAGTGCAAAATGTGGAGGGTAAGAGAGTGGGCACTATGTACATGAAAGGAGTAAGGGAGGTATGAGTGGGAGGTATGAGAGTGAGCACTATGTACAGGAGAGGAGTGTGGGAGGTATGAGTGGAAGGTATGAGAGTGAGCACTATGTACAGGAGAGGAGTGTGGGAGGTATGACAATGGGCACTATGTACAGGAGAGGAGTGTGGGAGGTATGACAATGGGCACTATGTACAGGAGAGGAGTGTGGGAGGTATGACAATGGGCACTATGTACAGGAGAGGAGTGTGGGGGGTATGAGAGTGAGCAGTATGTACAGGAGAGGAGTGTGGGGGGTATGAGAGTGAGCAGTATGTACAGGAGAGGAGTGTGGGAGATATGAGAGTGAGCAGTATGTACAGGAGATGAGTGAGGGAGGTGTGACAATGGGCACTATGTACAGGAGAGGAGTGTGGGGGGGGTATGACAATGGGCACTATGTACAGGAGAGGAGTGTGGGGGGTATGAGAGTGAACAGTGTGTACAGGAGAGGAGTGTGGGGGGTATGAGAGTGAGTAGTATGTACAGGAGAGGAGTGTGAGAGGTATGACAATGGGCACTATGTACAGGAGAGGAGTGTGTAGGGTATGAGAGTGAGCAGTATGTACAGGAGAGGAGTGTGGGGGGTATGAGAGTGAGCAGTATGTACAGGAGAGGAGTGTGGGGGACTATGAGAGTGAGCAGTATGTACAGGAGAGGAGGTATGAGAGTGAGCAGTATGTACAGGAGAGGAGTGTGGGAGGTATGACAATGGGCACTATGTACAGGAGAGGAGTGTGGGGGGTATGACAGTAGGCACTATGTACAGGAGAGGAGTGTGGAGGGTATGAGAGTGAGCAGTATGTACAGGAGAGGAGTGTGGGGGGTATGAGAGTGAGCAGTATGTACAGGAGAGGATTGTGGGAAGTATGACAATGGGCACTATGTACAGGAGAGGAGTGTGGGGGGTATGACAGTGGGCACTATGTACAGGAAAGTTGTGTGCGGGGTATGACAGTCGGCACTATGCTCAGGAGAGGAGTGTGGGGGGGGTATGAGAGTGAGCAGTATGTACAGGAGAGGAGTGTGGGGGGTATGAGATTGAGCATGTACAGGAGAGGAGTGTGGAGGATAAGACAATGGGCACTATGTACAGGAGAGTTGTGTGCGGGGTATGACAGTGGGCACTATGCTCAGGAGAGGAGTGTGGGGGGGTATGAGAGTGAGCAGTATTTACAGGAGAGGCGTGTGGGGAGTATGAGAGTGAGCATTATGTACAGGAGAGGAGTATGGGAGGTATGAGAGTGAGCGGTATGTACAGGAGAGGAGTGTGGGAGGTATGAGAGTGAGCAGTATGTACAGGAGAGGAGTGTGGGAGGTATGAGAGTGAGCAGTATGTACAGGAGAGGAGTGTGGGAGGTATGAGAGTGAGCAGTATTTACAGGAGAGGAGTGTGGGAGGTATGAGAGTGAGCAGTATTTACAGGAGAGGAGTGTGGAGGGTATGACAGTGGGCAGTATTTACAGGAGAGGAGTGTGGGAGGTATGAGAGTGAGCAGTATTTACAGGAGAGGAGTGTGGGAGGTATGAGAGTGAGCAGTATTTACAGGAGAGGAGTGTGGGAGGTATGACAGTGGGCACTATGTACAGGAGAGGAGTGTGGGAGGTATGAGAGTGAGCAGTATGTACAGGAGAGGAGTGTGGAGGGTATGACAGTGGGCAGTATTTACAGGAGAGGAGTGTGGGAGGTATGAGAGTGAGCAGTATTTACAGGAGAGGAGTGTGGGAGGTGTGACAGTGGGCACTATGTACAGGAGAGGAGTGTGGGAGGTATGAGAGTGAAAGCACTCTGTGTATGTGGTTTCCAGATCATTCGAAGTTAATGTATAACCATTCAATTTAACCCTGTATTGATCCAAACTCTGTAAAATTCAAAGTGTAAATTCACCGTAAAAAAACGAAACACTCTAAGGCTAAGTTCACATCTATGTGCGTGGGTAACGCATGCAAAATTGCATGCCTTCCCAACATGCAAAGAAATGTGCTGCCCTTATCCAGATGTGCAGCAGTGCCATTGTTTGTTATTGGTATCTCCATGCATCTGCAAACATGTGGACCAAACTACAGGGTGCCGCACACTTTTGGAAAAGATTCAGGACTTCTTTTCCATGATGTTTGTGCGTAGGGCAGCCCATTGAAGTTAATGGGCTGCCCTACCCGTAATGCATGAAAACCATGCCTGTGCGTGCGTAAAAAAAGCCTAAGTGCTATTTCACACTCGAGTGGTTTGCAGGCGCTATTGCGCTAATAATAGCGCCTGCAAACCGACCTGTTTCTCCAGTGTGAAAGCCCTCGGGGCTTTCACACTGGAGCGGTGCGCTGGCAGGACGGGAAAAAAAGTCCTGCTAGCAGCATCTTCGGAGCGGTGAAGGAGCGGAGTGTATACCGCTCCTTCACTGCTCCTGCCTATTGAAATCAATGGGGCAGCGCGGCTATACCGCCGGCAAAGCGCCTCTGCAGAGGCGCTTTGCGGTGGTTATTAACCCTTTCTCGGCCGCTAGCGGGAGTTAAAACCGCCCCGCTAGCGGCCGAATACCAACGGTAAAGCGCCACTTACAATAGCGGTGCTTTACCGCCTCTGCTGCCTCCGCCCCAGTGTGAAAGGGCCCTAACTGAGTAGATGCAAAATAACAATTCTCAATAAAAAAATATATTATTCTCTAAATAATCAGTGTTCATACAATTGCACTACCATGGAAATAACTGTGAACACTGCACTCTGCTCTGATTATTGAGGACAGGTAACTTGTATAGAGAGTGTTTAGTTTATGTGGGGAATTTACATGTTGTACAGAGTTTGGAGAACACGGGGTTAAATTGAATGGTTATAAAGTTTCTTCAGATTATCTGGACATACACAGAGTGTGGGGGTTGTTTATATAGTGATAAGTGCCAGTGTTCAAGATATCTGTTAGCTGTGAGTAAGGCTGAAGACTCAGCCGACTTCCCCCATACACACTCTGCTCTTCCGATCCTCCTATTAGGTTAATCTTTCTCATCACATTGCAAACAAATCCTCCTGAATAGTTCTGATGTGAAACTGCAGCTTACCTCTCCAAATTGACTTTTCTTAGAACATGAGCTCAGCTCACCCCCTTCCCTGCACAGTGTCAGCAGCACCTGGCACTAGCAGTGCCCCCACCACGTTCTCTGGGCAGACAGCACTGGAGATGGGGGAGGATCTAAGTGAATGAGGGCACAGATTGAACATACATAAGACTTGGGGGAGATAGAAAAAGATTGGAAGCTTCTAAATGCAATCACTACCTGGATCCAGCAGACTGCAGCCACTCGTCTGCCGCTCCCAGGCTCTGCTAGTCCACTGCTTCTAGGGAGAGAGAGGCTGGAGGGGGGGCGGAGTGCAGATGTAGATCACTCTGCCGGCTACTGTGAGGACCTGTGTCTTGCCGAGAAAGTTCCCTCGGCGGATAAGTTCCTCCCCTGTACTGCGCAGGCGCAGCGCCTGCGCAGTACCAACTGCTGTCAGCCGGCGGAGATAGCCGAAGCTCAAAATCCACAATCGGCTGTACACGGCGCCTGCGCTCTGGGTCCAGATTCCTTCCCCACCATCCAAGTGGACCTGGAGGGGGAATCTAAAAGTGCCGAGCGCAGCGAGGCCGTGCCCGAAGCGTGGCGAGCGAAGCGAGCCCGCGAGGGGCCCCCTTACAGGCGCCGTGTACAGCTGATTTTGAGCTGTTCCGCTTCGGCTATTTCCGCCGGATCGTACTGCGCATGCGCAGTACACTGAGGAACTTATCCGCCGAGCGGAACTTATTCGGCAGAACACCTGCAGCCGGAACTATAGAAGCTGCATCGGAAAATGCGGCTGGCTTACTCCGCAGCTGAGGTCCTAGTTCCCTGCTCAATCACCTCCCACTCGCAGCACAGCTGTTTTTACTGGCCCCAGTGGTGGTGACTGAAGTTACACAGGGACAGGACAGATGTTGCAGGCATTTAGCACTGACAAAACTTGTTGAAACACTGACAGGGCTGAGTGATTAGGGTGTGCCTGGGCACACCCGGCACACCCCGTGGGCACGCCTATGGATACATCCTAAACACTGGTGGCCACTAAATAGGAGGTAATGAGGAGGGGGAGGGGTGCTCCAGCCCAAAAGACCTGGTCAGGGCCTATTACAATATACAAGAACATATTTGGGGGGCACACCATACAATGCATTTAAATTCAAGATGGTGCTGACAAAGGATGGTTGAGACAAAGGATCTTCCATTCTATTACTAGAATAAGACCCACTAATTCGGGGTACTTTGTCGCAGTAAGTGGGCTTAGCACTATATGACCATATAGTGTGACCAAACCCCCGTATTTTTTTAATATGTTCAGGTGTTTTTAACTAGCCCTGCAGGAAATGCCATTCTTGTATGTGTGCGCTGTAAAATATTTTGTACAATTCATTATAGCTGCCGGCGCTACCGCTAGTACTTTTAAATTACTTTCTTTTCCTTTTAGAAATGTCATTTTGCTCTCGGACTGTTGTAAACACAGGAAACACGTGCCACTTTACAGGCATACTATAGACACACCCAGGCATGATATTTAAAGGAATGTTTCACTTTTATTGTTTCACTTTAAGCATTATTAAAATCACTGCTCCCTAAAAAACTGCTGTTTTTAAAACTTTTTTGCATTAATACATGTCCCCTGGGGCAGGACCCGGGTCCCCAAACACTTTTTATGAGAATAGGTTGTATAATAACTTTTAAAATTAGCACTTTTGATTTCTCCCATTTAGCATTTGACACAGTTCCCCATAAACGTTTACTGTACAAAATAGGGTCCGTTGGCATGGACCATAGGGTGAGTACATGGATTGAAAACTGGCTACAAGGGCGAGTTCAGAGGGTGGTGATAAATGGGGAGTACTCAGAATGGTCAGGGGTGGGTAGTGGGGTTCCCCAAGGTTCTGTGCTGGGACCAATCCTATTTAATTTGTTCATAAACGACCTGGAGGATGGGATAAACAGTTCAATCTCTGTATTTGCAGACGATACTAAGCTAAGCAGGGCAATAACTTCTCCGCAGGATGTGGAAATCTTGCAAAAAGACCTGAACAAATTAATGGGGTGGGCGACTACATGGCAAATGAGGTTCAATGTAGAAAAATGTAAAATAATGCATTTGGGTGGCAAAAATATGAATGCAATCTATACACTGGGGGGAGAACCTCTGGGGGAATCTAGGATGGAAAAGGACCTGGGGGTCCTAGTAGATGATAGGCTCAGCAATGGCATGCAATGCCAAGCTGCTGCTAATAAAGTAAACAGAATATTGGCATGCATTAAAAGGGGGATCAACTGCAGAGATAAAACAATAATTCTCCCGCTCTACAAGACTCTGGTCCGCCCGCACCTGGAGTATGCTGTCCAGTTCTTGGCACTAGTCCTCAGGAAGGATGTACTGGAAATGGAGCGAGTACAGAGAAGAGCAACAAAGCTAATAAAGGGTCTGGAGGATCTTAGTTATGAGGAAAGGTTGTGAGCTCTGAACTTATTCTCTCTGGAGAAGAGACGCTTGAGAGGGGATATGATTTTAATTTACAAATACTGTACTGGTGACCCCACAATAGGGATAAAACTTTTTCGCAGAAGAGAGTTTAATAAGACTCGTGGCCACTCATTACAATTAGAAGAAAAGAGGTTTAACCTTAAACTACGTAGAGGGTTCTTTACTGTAAGAGCGGCAAGGATGTGGAATTCCCTTCCACAGGCGGTGGTCTCAGCGGGGAGCATTGATAGCTTCAAGAAACTTTGAGATAATCACCTGAATGACCACAACATACAGGGATATGTAATGTAATACTGACACATAATCACACACATAGGTTGGACTTGATGGACTTGTGTCTTTTTTCAACCTCACCTACTATGTAACTATATGTAACTTTTAAAGGGTGTTCCGCAGCTTTTGAATTTGCCGCAAACACACCAAATTGTTCACTATTCGGCAAACGGGCGAACAGCCAATGTTCGAGTCGAACTCATGTTCGACCCGAACAGATAACCCATCCCTACTGAACAGGGGTAAAAATGAGCTGGGGTTCTACTAGGCTCCTTTAAAACAAAAAGAAAATCAACACACACAGGGCATTTTCTAAGATTTAACCACTCGCAGGCCGCCCGCCGCCATTGTACGTCAGCTGTTTGAAGTGGAATACCAATGTTTTGGCAGCAGCTAGCTAACCCCGGTATCTTCTTCAACAGCGGGTGGTCTGCTTTCAGATAAAAGTGGTCTCTGTGGTGGATTCGCTGCAATATCACTTTTATCGAGGGCGGGAGAGGGCTCCCCCCCCCGCCGCACTCCGGTCATCTCTGCCGCTTACCGAAGCCGTCGGTAGCGGTGGAGACGATCGCGTCCTCGCCCCTGACAGGCCTGGAGCCAAATGAGGGAAAGCTGGCCCCCACTCGGCTCCATAACATTGGATGGCGGAAGCCACCTCAAACGTCACTTCCGCCCAATGGTCTTAAAGGGGATTTCTTTTTTAAAAAAAAAAAAAGAAATGTTTTATTTTTTATGTATTTTTATTTTTTATTGCATTTTAGTGTAAATATGAAATCGGAGGTCTTTTTGATCTCACATTAAAGAGGTCCTGTCATGCATTTTTTCTATAACAAGGGATGTTTACATTCCTGCCACTGTGGAGGGGGGCCCCAGACAGCAGGGAGGTGGCCAGCCGCAAAACATGTGAAGAGGTCCTGTTGGCCCTGCAACAGGAGTAAAGGGCCTTGAGATCAGTGTGAAAGGGCCCCTGGGCTTGGAGGGAAATGCCCCAGGGCCAGAGGAAAGTGCCCTGGGACTGATGGAAAGGGACCTGGGACCAGTGGCAAGGACCCCAGGACCGATAGAAAAGGCCCCAGGATGTGTTTTAGTCAATGGCTGATCATGGAGGTGCCCATCAACATACGACCAGACAGGTAGGACATACTCTGTCTGTAGAGTGGAACCCAAAAGCTGATCTCCAGGTTTTTCCTACCTCCTAAATGCCCTTTTTCTCGCCTAAAGCATGTGATGCTCTAGTCCTAGGTCTTCTTTCTTCTTCTGTTTACAAAGACGGGGTCCTTTTTAAGGTGCCTGCATGATGTGCAATTCCTATTGACTATCTAGTTGTGAGGGTTCTCTTCTAAGGATCCAGATGAGGAGTCTGCAGCAGTAATGTTAGTGCAAGGGGACTGCCAGAGACTGGCCAATGTAGACACATCTTCA
Organism: Lithobates clamitans; assembly: GCA_037952925.1. Classification (NCBI taxonomy): domain Eukaryota; kingdom Metazoa; phylum Chordata; class Amphibia; order Anura; family Ranidae; genus Lithobates; species Lithobates clamitans. The sequence continues at coordinate 41,516 of JBBGZY010002080.1, read as the reverse complement.
GACTTGGATTATCAGTTCCTTGCACCCAGAAACATTGCTGGCAAGGGCCCTGGGTGGCAGATTTAGATGATTCTTTCTTGCTTCATATGGTAAAAAAAAAAAGGGTGGGGTGGCTTCGTGAGGGGGGGGTGGGGTTAATATTTTCCTAGAGATAAGCTTGTTGCTTCCCTTTCCTCTAGGCAAGGCCACTTGCCCAGCACGTGAGGGGTACCTTATAGCAATGCCCGAGACCACGACCGTGTTCATAAAACATTATGGCAGTTCCCCAAGTTAGAGATGAGCCTTACACAGTGTACAAAGTCCTTCTGTAGATTGCTGTCCCATGTATATCATATTTAGGAGGGCACTGCTGAGTCTTTGCCCTCTCCGCCACTCCAGCGTACCTCACTCCCAGTGACAGAATGGGGTCCTGCTATGCTCTTAGCGTAGACCTCATGTATGCACTTTTAACGCCTTCACTCCTGTACCATGTGGCTAGACTATGGATCCCCATAGCGTGAGTTCAGTCCTGGTTGCTTTTGGAAACCAGCCAATGGGGAGGGAGCCAGAACACTGACCCCCTTGCCACCGGAGGACTCGTCACCTTCACCAGGTAATGCTTCACGACTGGCTGCAATGTACCTTACCCTAGTTCTTGGTTAACCGTAGCAACTTCATGACTCCTCCTGCATCTCTTGCCGAATAGACTTCTTGTAGTGGCTTTGCTTCATACCCCACATATGCTTTACTGACCCAAGTTCTTTCATATGCCAGAAACCTTTATGCATCCCTTTAAGTGACTTCACACCAGGCTTAGAACAGCTGATGCAACTTAACTTTAACATTCTGAGGCACAGTCCAACATGAACAATTCAATGCAACATTCCCTAACTAACTCAACTAGACTGCACAGGTATACCTCAGCATTGGGATAGTCCAATGATGGTGTTTCCCAAGACTTGTCGGTTCTCTGGACTCCCAGCAGCAGTCCCCCTTTTGGTGCTCCATAGCAATCACGGCATCTTCCTAAATGAGCCGAAGCTGGCCTTCCCCCTTATTTATATCACAGGGTGAATAGGCTGGGTCCAAAAAGCCCGGGAACAGAGGTATAGAACATTAACCCCTTCCTCAGCCTGGGACAGCCAGCTGCCTAACTAACGTACTGTAGGCGACCTGCTTACATGCTAGTAATATATATAGTAGAAAGATGAAATTTGTAGAGCCAGCAGGTCTTTTTTTGCCATAATAGAAAGGTATTGAAGGTCCAACATTTGTGGGTGTTCATTGGCCTCTCATGAGGGCTTGAGGTAAAGGCTTATTAATATACTTGGCCAGGGTGGATTTCTTATGGGAAATGTTGATCAGTGTTGAGTAGGGCTCATTCTGTTCATTCTGGTTCCTAAATGTCTTGCAGGACAATTTCATGGTTCAGATGGTAAATGCACCAACTAGAAATGAAGCGTTACTGGATCTACTGATTACCAACCATACAGACCTGATCACGGATGTGGAAATACGGGGCATTCTTCTCCTCAGTCTTCACGAGGGAATCGGGAGGCTTCAGTAACCCAAACTGCAGTGTTTATCCTCATGACACAACACAGGAAGCACCTCCATGGTTAACAGAGGACAGAATTAAAATTAAACTTGGGAAACTTAACATTAATAAATCACCGGGACCAGATGGCTTGCATCCGAGGGTACTTAGGGAACTCAGTCAAGTAATTGCCAGACCATTGTTCCTAATTTTTACTGACAGTCTACTGACTGGAATGGCCTTTATGGAAAAGTGGCAAGAAAGCCATAAGAAGTCCAGTTTGCAGTTTGCAAGAAGCCATGTGGGGAACACAGCAAACATGTGGAAGAAGGTGCTCTGGTCAAATGAGACTGAAATTGAACTTTTTGGCCTAAAAGCAAAACGCTATGTGTGGCGGAAAACTAACACTGCACATCACCCTGAACACACCCACCGTGAAATATGATGGTGGCAGCATCATGTTGTGGGGATGCTTTTCTTCAGCAGGGACAGGGAAGTTGGTCAGAGTTGATGGGAAGATGGATGGAGACAAATACAGGGCAATCTTAGAAGAAAACCTGTTAGAGTCTGCAAAAGACTTGAGACTGGGGTGGAGGTTCACCTTCCAGCAGGACAACGACCCTAAACATACAGCCAGAGCTACAATGGAATGGTTTAGATCAAAGTATATTCATGTATTAGAATGTCCCAGTGAAAGTCCAGACCTAAATCCAATTGAGAATCTGTGGAAAGACTTGCTGTTCACAGACGCTCTCCATCCAATCTGACAGAGCTTGAGCTTTTGCAAAGAATGTCCCTCTCTAGAAGTGTAAAGCTGGTAGAGACATCCCCAGAAAGACTTGCAGCTGTAATTGCAGGGAAAGTGGGTTCTACATAGTATTGACACGGGGGGGCGCTATACAAATGCACACCACACTTTTCACAGATTTATTTGTAAAAATAATGTCAAAAAACATTTATTATTTTCCTTCCACTTCACAATTATGTGCCACTTTGTGTTGGTCTATCATATAAAATCCCCAAAAAAATACATTTATGAAAATTTATGAAAATTTCTAGTGGTATGAAAACTTTTCCAAGGCACTGTATATCAATAAACCTTTTTCTTCACAAGCTCTGATGAAGAGGGACCAACAAGTCCCCCACAAGCAATTGGCTACTTCTAAACCTTTTTATTAAATCAAATAAAGACCCATTGGATCTACAATTTGACCAGTGGTGCTCTCATATTTCTTCTATATTTATAAATGGCACTCTGAGGACCCCATTGAGCCCACCTGTTCCTAGAGAGTTGCCTTGGTCGGTCAACTGAATTGAGAACTAGTCTTTAAACTGGGGTCCAGCCCTTCACCAATAACTCATTTCTATGTGCAGGAACCACTCACTGTCCCAACCTGAAGTACAGGAACATTTTTTTCTTGAGCTCCGCTCTACAAATGTCAGTTGATGGAATCAGGAAGCCATTTTTCAGAAAAATACCATGAAAACAGTTAAGCAAACAATCTGAAGAATGGCTTCCAAAGCGATGATACAGAGGAACTCATAACGACAAAAAAAAGAAAAGAATGTCATGAAGGAGCCATGTGGGTCATAGGATATGGGGAACTGTTTTTTTTTAGGTCTATAGATAGAATAGGAAAATGAAGATTAAAGGGAATCTCTTTAAAAAAAAATTAGATCAAATCCTTTTAGACGTTTATTGATACCCGTGACCCCACAGGAAATAAAGTGAATAAGGGTTAGATTCTCTTAGCTGTGTGTTGCGGGGAACAGGGGGTCCCTCACTACCTGAGCAGGTGACCACCCTCTTGTCCTTCTCAGTGCCTCCTCATTGGGTGGTGGACCTCCACTGAGAAGGTTGGTTTCATCCCTCCACTAGTAGTGCCCTGTGTTCACATTGTTCACATTCACAATGTTTGTTGGTTGGGGTTGGTATGAGGGGACGGGGTACATGATGGTCTGCCCTGGCATCATCACCGTGGTGGTCTGAGCCATTACAATGGAAGCCGGTTTCTTGTATCTCTTGATCTCTAGAGCCATCTGGCACCAGGAACAGAATAAACACCAATACAACACGGAGCAGTCATTGCAAATTGACCTCTGGGGGGGAAGAGAGTAGAGGGGGTAAGAAGAGAGAGGGGGAGGGGAAATAAGAGAGGGGTGGGGGAGAAAGGGAGAGGGAGGGAGAAGAACAGAGAGGTGGGGGGTGGATAAAATTAAGGAGAAGGGGAGAAAGGGAGAGATCAGATTAAGAGAGAAGAGAGAGTGGAGGGGGGATTGAGAGGAGAGAGAGGGAAATACAAAGCAGGGCAGGGGAGAAGAGAGGGGAAGAGGGTGTAGAGAGAGTAGTGAGTGGAGGGGGAAAAGGGGAGAGGAGAGAGAGAAGAAATAGTGTAAGGGAAGAAAGAGGGGGTAGAAAAAGCAGATAGACAGTAGAAAGGAAGAGGAGAGAGAAATCTGGGGTACAGGAAAAAAAAGAAGGGGGGCAAAGGAGGGTGGAGGAGGAAAGAAAAGGGGGGATAGGAGAAAATGGAAGACAGATAGAGAGGGGGAGGGAGAAAGAAAGAGAATGGGGGAGAGGTGAGAGAGAAGAGAAAGGGTTGGAGAGGAGAGAGAGATACAAAGCAAAGGGAGGGGTAGAGAGTGGAGCAAGAAAGGAGAGAGAAAAGATAGGAGAAATAATATGATTGAAGAGAGAAAGAGATGTAGAAAAAGTACACAGAGGGAGTGAAGAGAGTGATGTGGGGTACAGGAGAGAAAGAAGGAGATGAGAGGAAGAAGGAGAGGGGAAGAGAAGAGAGGAGAGGAGAGAAAGAAGGGAAGAAGAGGAGACAAAGAAGGTGAGGAGAGGAGAGAAGAAGGAGAGGAGAGGAGAGAAGAAGGTAAGGAGAGAAAGAAGGAGAGGAGAGTAAGAAGGAGAGGATAGGAGAGAAAGAAGGGAAGAAGAGGAGACAAAGAAGGTGAGGAGAGGAGAGAAGAAGGAGAGGAGAGAAGAAGGTGAGGAGAGAAAGAAGGAGGGGAGAGTAAGAAGGAGAGGAGAGGATAGGAGAGAAAGAAGGGAAGAAGAGGAGACAAAGAAGGTGAGGAGAGAAAGAAGGATAGGAGAGAAAGACTGACAGGTTATAAAGAAGTTTTTAGGTATACACAGGTGCACTTGATTAATTTTTAGTGTCACAAATTATACATATGGACACTGGATTGCTTTAGATTAAGTGGTATATGGTTTTTTCTTGTACATCACCCACTTATTTACACATTTATGGGTCCTGGTATACTCGCATATACCAATATATGCGTGTTCCTATTAGTCCAGCGCTACACTGTTTTATATATTGTTTAGTTTGTGTGCCCTTGTATTGGGGTTATTGTGTTTTAGCTGCAGGACTCACTTCACGTTTTTTCACTTTCAGTTTTTAAATTGAACACCGAGCGCAATTTCTCTCCCCTTCCCCATTCTTTTTGCCTTTTTAAATACGTAGTTATTGCAGCTGGTGTTTTTCCTGCAAATGGATATCTTTGAATATAGGTCACAGTTGGTCATAGACACTACGGGTGTTTTTGACGGTAGAGAGGACCCTAGTGGTGACTTAGCAGGATGTTTTCTCAGATTAAAAAATCTCACCGTTTCTGAGGTACACCTAAGATGGGATATTGCATATTTGGAAGAGTATGTAAAAGTCAATATGGTCCCGAGAAGTCTAAGGTGGGACGTGAATCCCCAAAAGGAGGATAATGAACTTGCAGAATGGTTTAAATACTTTAATGACGCAGGCGTGGGGTTTCTGCAATTTTTAATAGCCAAAAAGAAGCGTAGGCTTACTATGTTAGACATAGAGATTAACATCATTAAGGCTAAGCTTACACCATTCAAAGAGAATCAGGAATATACCCGCAAATCAGAATCCTTGAAGACTCTCCTGATTAAGGAGGAGTCAGAACAAAAATTGAAGAAAAGGAGGAAATACAATAGGGATGCCAAGGACTACAGGGATAACCTGGTGTTCAAGTGGCAAGTTCCTGCTTCCACTGACCCCCCCACCACCATTACTTCTAGTAACATTCCAAGTGCCCAAGTTGGGCCCGTGTCCCAATGCATTCATGGGAACACTGGGGTGGAGACACCTCAGGGTTACTCTCCTTCCCCCCACTCGTGGGGAGGTGCAAGACCTCGGGGACATCCTCATCATATGAGGGGTAGAGGGGGTAGGAGGAATTCCTCCTCCCGATCACGTCGTCGGTCCCCCTTACCTTGGAGACGACTGAATGACCGGGAAGCCCACCACAACCTTGGTAGTAACCAACGACTTCCCGATTTTCAGGGACAGAGGCCCCGGGGAAACCAACGTAATAATGATGAGGTACTTGATCAATATGGGGTCAACGTTGGGAACAGATTTTCTCCTTTATATGATGGCATGAACGATAATGCACTAAATTTCAATAGGGATCATAATCCCTTAGATTCCTCCCACAACCGGCACACTGGAGATAACCGTTTTAATCGGGATTTTCAGTTGGCCGGGAGGGGAAGGAACAAAAGAAACGGAGATGCAAGAGAGGGTGCAGAGGGGGGAGGAAGCTTCACCCCAAAAAGGAGGGGGATATAAGTGGTATCATAAACTTAAGCACCAAGGAAATCTCTAAGGAAGAACTTTCTACCCTTAGTAAGGGTTTGAAGTACGTACCACCACGGAATCTTAACAAATTCCAAACGTTCATTCATGTGCAAAAATACACACGAAAATTATATATAAAAAGGTATGTTCTAAGCAACCCTGCTAGGCAGCTAAGTAGAGAAGCTTCTGTGGTCACACACTCAGGATTAAAAAATGCATCACTTTTTAACCCTCCCAGCACTGGAGCACCGAATGTTACCGTTTTTCGGGATTTGGTGCTGAATGACCTGGTTAATTTAAACATTAGACCAGTACAGACGCAACATAACATTAAAGTTGGTTTGGAGGCCCTGATGAATAGAAAGGACATTGTGATACGCCCCGCCGACAAAGGCGGAGCGATAGTTATCATGGATCATGACTCCTATAACAACGAAATATTGAGAATCCTTTCGGACACGAATACGTATTCTTCTTTACCTTCTGATCCGACCTCTGGTTTCAAGCGGGAACTCAATGTTCTGATTGAGAAAGGTTATGACTTAGGGATCCTTGACAAAAAAGAGAGGGAGTATTTGGTCCCCTTAGCCCCTCGGCTACCGGTGATGTACATATTACCGAAAATTCATAAGACCTTGACCAATCCACCAGGGAGGCCCATCATTAGTGGTATTGATTCGGTAACCTCGCGTGTTGGGAAGTACATCGATTTCTTCCTACAACCACTGGTGGTGGGCACTCCCTCCTATCTTAGGGACACCAAACATGTCCTTAATATATTGAGAGAAATGGAGTGGAAAGCTACATATATGCTGGTGACAGCTGATGTCGCATCACTCTATACCTCTATATCCCATAGTCTAGGACATGAGGCTGTGCGCCATTTCCTCTATCGAGACTCCAGTATCTCCATCACGCAATGTAATTTCGTGATGGAGCTACTGGACTTCTCGATGGAACACAACCATTTCTGGTATGGTGGCACACACTATCTACAAACGAAGGGAGTGGCCATGGGAGCTAAATTTGCTCCCAGTATGGCCAACCTCTTCATGGCCAAGTGGGAGGAGGATGTGGTATTAAAGGACAGTCCTCCCCAGTTGGTCATGTGGAGGAGATTTATTGATGATGTCCTGTTCATTTGGGAGGGTGACATCAATTCTGTGACCACCTTTTTGTCTGCACTTAACAATAATGATAGAGGTATATCACTTACCCATGAAGCCAGCTCTACCCAAATCCATTTTCTGGATTTGGCTATCACTATTGTTAATGATGTCATTACCACTTCGACTCATTTTAAGACAACTGACAGGAATAGTTTTATACCACTCGACTCCTGTCATCATCAGTCCTGGCTATCTGCTGTGCCTAAAGGCCAGTTCCTGCGTTTAAGATGAAATTGTTCTGATGCCAATGAGTTCCATAGGGAGGCCCTGGATTTGAAATCGAAGTTTTTGATTAAAGGTTATGATGCTGCTGCGTTAGATTCCCTAATTGTGGAAATAGGGAACAGGGAGCGTGAGGAATTACTGCGTGACAAACCCCCCCAGGTAGAAGATAGGGAGGATTTTGGGTTAGCCTTCCTCACAACCTATTCAAGCCAACATTGGGCCATCAAAAGGATCATTAGAAAACATTGGTCCGTCATTAAAAATGATCGAGTCTTGGGACCCCTTTTGTCTGAAAAACCGCAAATTTTATTTAGGGGGGCTACCAGCTTTAGACATCTGTTGGCACCAAATATCCCTGTCCCACCTAAACGCCCTACTTTTTTCGGGGACTTAAAAGGATTCTCCCCCTGTAGGAGATGTAATGTTTGCAGCATCAACTCACTACGAGATAGAAGAATAACGGAATTCACCTCTAGTGGTACAGGTGCCACATACCCCATTAAATCACTTATCACATGCACAACCAAATGCGTAGTATATTTACTCAGGTGTCCATGTGGGTTGGAGTATGTTGGCCGTACCATTAGGAAAATGAATGTGAGGTTGGCAGAACATATTACCAACATTAAGCAGGGCTTCGATAAACACAGTGTCTCTAGGCACTATGATGCAGTACATGATAGGAATCCTAAGGGAACTGTGTTTATCGGTATTGAGAAGTACGTTCCCCATTGGCGGGGTAGCAATGGAAAAAGAACCATCTCTAGATCCGAAACAAACTGGATCTACAGATTGGGTTCTCATGCCCCGAATGGGTTGAACATAGAGTGGGATATTAATTGTTTTATTAACAATAGTTGAAATTATTTTTTTTTACAGATGATCTTCCCCTCTTTTTATTAACAATAGTTGAAATTAAATTTTTTTACAGATGATCCTCCCCTCTTTTTTACTGATATGCATTTTTATTGGCATTTTATTAATATGCATCTACCCATCATGCGTTCTTAGATATATTTGGACAATTAAGTGTCCATTTTTGATATACACATCATGATGTTTTTAGTATATTGCAATTACGTTTATATATTTTTCATTGGAGATATGGCTGATGGGGAACTTAATTCCACCCATATTTATTTGTTTTTATGCACCCTAATCCTATGCACTTTATTATGTGTTTCATATTGGTGAATAATTTCTTTTCCGCCATTAGATGGTAGTGTGTAATACACACCTCCGCGTTGTAGAAGCTGTTTCTTGTTTCTACACATTAAATGAAATTTTGGAGTGTGTTCTGTATTTCTCTTTTTTAGCCACTAGATGGCGGTGTGCAGTAAATAGCTTTGCCCTATATGTATATCCCCATGTTCACATCAAGGAAGGATCCATGTATGGGTGGTTTCATTGGGCTGGAACGATTATCAATATAGTAATAACATCCGCCCCCGTTCCCCCTCAGCCAATGAATGAGCTATGGCGCTACGGCGCTTGTGTATTTAAAGCGCATGCACGAGCGTGGCCACGTACCCCTGATGACGTCAGTTGTGACGAAACGGCCGTAGGGTCACAACGTGAGCACGTATCGCGCATGCGCGATTGTATTTTAAACGGCGGCGAAGTTTGTTTTACTTCTCCCTGTCAGAAGCTTCGTTTTTTTAGATTTATTTGTCTCTACAAATTTTAAATAAAGTAGCAAGATTGTTCTGCACTATTGGAGTCCTTTTTTCTTTTTGGGGCACCTGTGGTCAAATCTTTGCTGCAACCTGTGTGGAAGCCCCTCTTGGCTTGCCACAAGAATACCTGGAGAATACCTGGAGTATATTGGCGAGATCCTCCTGTGTAACCGGCAGAACTTCCACAAAGCCTTTCCGGGAGACATCGTCTGGATCCACACATCCCTACTGAGCCTGTTTTGACCCCCCTGAATAAGGGTGGTCGCAGGCTGTCCGGTAAGCCTCCAACTTTAATCCTTTGGTGGTGGGCAACAGCTGCGGTGGAATATTGAACCAGAATTTGTGTTGGAGTGTCACTACAATTTGGGACTTTTGTTCATAACTTTTGGGACTGTCCTAATTTATTTATTTCAATTTTTTACTTTAATTTTTTGTTGTGATCACTAAGTATAAGGATCAATCAACGGTACATAGGTCGATAGAGTTTCTTACCATATGTTGATGTAATTCATTTTTTGCTGACACATTGGTTCACATAACTCACTTAAGTCAACTATCTACATATACATTTTCACATCACTTCTCGTTTTTAGGTATACACAGGTGCACTTGATTAATTTTTAGTGTCACAAATTATACATATGGACACTGGATTGCTTTAGATTAAGTGGTATATGGTTTTTTTCTTTTACATCACCCACTTATTTACACATTTATGGGTCCTGGTATACTCGCATATACCAATATATGCGTGTTCCTATTAGTCCAGCGCTACACTGTTTTATATATTGTTTAGTTTGTGTGCCCTTGTATTGGGTTTATTGTGTTTTAGCTGCAGGACTCACTTCACGTTTTTTCACTTTCAGTTTTTAAATTGAACACCGAGCGCAATTTCTCTCCCCTCCCCCATTCTTATAAAGAAGGAGAGGAGAAAAGAGAAAGATGAGAGGAGAGAATGAAGGAGAGGAGAGAAAGAGGGAGAGGAGAGAAAAAAAAAGAGAGGAGATGAGGGAAAAAAGGAGAGGAGAGAAGAGAAAGGAGAGGCGAGAAGAGAAAGAAGGAGAGGAGAGAAAGAAGGAGAGGAGAAAAGAGAAAGAAGGAAAGGAGAGAAAGAAGTAGAGGAGAAGAGAGAAATAAGGAGAGGAGAGAAAGAAGGAGAGGAGATGAGAGCAAGAAGGAGAGGAGAGAATGAAGGAGAGGAAAGAAAGAATGAGAGGAAAGAAGGGGAGGAGAGAAAGGAGAGGAGAGGAGAAGGAGAGAAGAAGGAGAGGAGAGAAAGAAGGAAAGGGAAAGAGGGGAGAGGAGAGAAAGGAGGAAAGGGGGAGATGGGAGAGGGGGGAGGAGAGAAAGAATTAGAGGGGAACAGAGGAGAGGAGAGGGAGGGAGAGGAGAGAGAGAAGGAGAGGAGAGAGTGAAGGAGAGGAGGATAGAATGAAGAAGAGGAGAAGAGATGGGAGGAGAGAATGAAGGAGAGGAGAGAAGAAAGAGAGAAGAGGAAAGGAGAGACGAGAGAGAAGGAGAGGATAGAAGAAGGAGAGAAGAGGAAAGGAGAGGAGAGAGAGAGAGGAGAGGAGAGAAATAAGGAGAGGAGAGGTCATTATCCAGGCCTTGAGCAGAAATTCTTTCATTGAAGTAGAATAATAAATGAGTTATTTGTTTCATTCCAGAAAGGGGTGTAGGTAGAAGAGGCGGAGTCTCATATCCTGTTTTGGATTTATGATGATCTTTAGATTTCCTTTCCAGGTAAATAATACTATTGGAGGATGAAACTTTCTTCTTCACTGAGAAGGAAACATACCTGGGGTACTTATTTAAATAAATCAGACCAGACATACTTCTGGGTTTAAAAGGCCATATCAGCCCTTTTATTACAATCACCAACCATGAAAATAACTTTATTACATAATATAACCGTTAATAAACAGAAAAAACATACCCTAACGTCTCAGCCTGAATGTAACTGCCTGTTTCTATGCCTTAGGATTTTTGAAGGTTCCCTTGACTGGTCAACTAGCTGTATCTGGTACCACCTTGCCTTTTCACGGCCCCCAGACGCAACTTACATTGACTCAGGGACAATTGTTTGTTAACTTCTCTAGCTGATACAGCCAACTGCCCCAACATGTCTTACTTCCGCCCTTATTAGGGCAGGAACACCCATACCAGAGATGGGCCCAACCCATCGTTCACCAAAGAACGTAACCATCTCCGCCTTCAAAAACTCTATGACCTCTGACACAGACGCCCAGCGTGAAACCTTACGCCTGGGCGGCCGCCACACCCGAATGGCATGCTGAATATCTTCCTGCAGACCCAAAAAACAAAAGTCAATCCCCACCGCATTTAAATGAACCCCGTTCCCCTTTCAGGAACAGCCAATGGTCCTTTTCCAAGTCCCAGTGGCGAATAGCCAAGCCAAAAACTTTGCCACTTCTTTGTTAACTTTGATTCTAGCTTTGTTAACCCGCTCCACCGACAGCGCCAAACGCCAGGAAGTCCTGGCCACCATGTTGGACCACACAATTATAGATTTAGGGAACAGGGACCGCGAGTGCAAAAAATCTAATTTGATGTCCCTGCACAATTTTCGTGAGGCGCAAAGCCCCAGGTCATTGCCCCCCCGTATGCAACAGGGGCACATCTGGGGGCTTGTCAAGTCGAGAATAGTGATGTACCTCTGGTAAGACCCTGGACCATACCACCCCCGGGACCCTGATCCATCTGATCCTGACCTATCCCCTGTAAAGTCCTAACTGTCGACCCTCAGGCCTAGCCGCAGCCCTTTTAGCCCCCCAAAAAACATGTGAATGGCCAAGGATCCACACCAAACATTCTGAACCTGAAAAACAAACAAGAATAAATCCAACACAAACCCTTTTTTAACACACACACAGAGAACATTGACTAACGCCACTAAAACTGATGGACTACCACCACACACATAGGACACATCACAAACATAGACAGGCAAACATGTCAACCCCGCCCTAAGTCGTGCACAGGCCGGCACCCCACCACAGAAGGACCCGAACCAAAACTGCAACAGATGGGGCTGCACATATAACCTGAAGTGCTGCGGCTCCCAGCGCCCAATCTTCCTCACCAACCTGTCCTCCAAGCCCAAGCGAGCCGCCTCAGTGGCCACACATATCCGAAACCAATGAGAGGAGTAGTCCTGCTGAGGGAAACCCGCGGCCAGGAGACTCTTTTTAAAAACAGACCCAAATTGGAACTTGGACAAAGCAGACCCATCCAGTTGTTTAAGGAAAGGCCCGGGACCCGACCCCCTTAACGCTACCCACTTCTGTATAGCCCATACCGGACACGCCGGAGAGCCTGGAACACCCCCCAAGTCCACCCACGTCCCTTTACCGTGCTGGTATGTTTTGGACCTGCTAATGAAAATTGAAACCCGTTACCACGCTGCACCACATCAGCACGTCCAAGCCCCCACCTCCCCGTTTAGATCTGCACACCAGCTCGCTAACCCTAAACGCTCCAAAAAAGGCCAATACAAAGGCCATCTTAAAAGGCGCAGCTTCATAAGCTGAAGAGCAAACAACCCCCAGACTTCACAAGATGGCCAACAGCGTCTCGAAGGAGAACGGGTGGCGAGCATCCCCTTCCCCTTCTGTAGCCCCGCAACACCCTGTTCTTCAACATATGCTTTGTCACATCCCCAACACCCGACAACTAAAACCAACATGCTAAGCCAGGCATTTTTTGACCCAACTTAAAAATCGAGGCTCCGTCCTCCACGTTCCTGCCAATGAAATACAGTAACAAGCACGTCATGGCCACAACAACCACCCACCTCATTCACCAGGACCTGCCATTCCCCCCTAACCTTTTCGTAAGGTGCTCCAAGTGGCCGGGCACACTGAATTCTGCTCAGCTACCGTTCGAAGGCGATGTCCCACAAGTGGTCCAGGCAAGGCACCCCATTCTGCTCCACTTCCGATGCCAGCATACGGAATCTCTCCCACTGCAAGCGAGACAATGCATCAGGCACATTGTTGTTCACACCCAGCACATGCACCGCACAGACATAACAATTCAGACACAAACATTGAAGCACCAGGTGTCTATGGAAACGCACCACCGGTGGAGAAGAAGCGGAAACTTTGTTAATGGCCTGCACCACCCCCAAGTTGTCACAATGAAAACGAACCCTCTTGTTCTTGAATTCCTGTCATCAAATCTCTACCGCCAGTACTATTGAAAACAATTCCAATAGAACCAGGTTGCCCGGCAAATCTGCCTCACACCATGACTCAGGCCATCTGCCTGCACTCCACTGACCCCCAAAATATGCCCCGTATCCCACCGCACCTGACACATCCATAAACAGCTCCAAATACCAGTCGGAAACCATCGCCTCCATCCACAAGGACCGCCCATTGTACTTCTCCAGGAACAGCTGCCACACCCGTAAATCGGCCTTGTGGGCTGCAGTCAACCGAACATAATGGTGCAGCGACCTGATGCCCCCCATAGCCGTAGCCAACCTCCTGCAAAAAATCCGCCCCATGGGCATGATTCAACATGCGAAATTCAGCTTGCCCAGCAGCGATTGCAGGGAAAGCAACTGAATCTTTTTGCTGCTAAGGGCAACAGACACAACCGACCGCAAGTCCTCCAATTTTTCAAGTGGGAGGCGGCATTCCATCACCTCTGTGTCAATCACAATACTCAGAAATGTCAATGCGGTGACCGACCCTTCTGTCTTCTCAGCCACCAAAGGCACTCCGAAAAACTCAAATACATGTTGCAGGGTGGCCAACAGAGTATGACACACCCTGCTACCCGAAGGGCAAGCCCGACACGCCCCTCACCACCCATTCCAAGAATAAGCTAAAAGCCTTGAACAAGGAACAGGAAACAGAACACCCCATAGGCAAGCAGAGATCCACAAAATATTGACCTTCCCAGACGCAGCCCAACAGGTGCAAAATGTGAGGATGAACCGGAAGAAGGCAAAAAGCAGACTCAATGTCAGTCTTAGCCAACAGAGCCCCTTTTCCAAACTTCTGAACCCATGCTACCGCCTTGTCAAATGATGCATAAGAGACGGCACAAAATTCATGGTCAATGGCATCATTTACTGAATCACCTTTAGGATGAGAAAGATGGTGTATCAGCCGAAAGGAATTGGGTTCCTTCTTATGAACCACTCCTAGCGAGGAGACAACAAGGTCATCCAGGGGAGGTGCAGTGAAAGGACCCGCCATCCTCCCCAAGGCCATCTTCTTAGACAGTTTTGAAAAAAGGAGGGGTGTGGAGGCGCCAACTGTGGTAGCTTGTTTATGCAAAAATAAAAGTTAGTGTAACAATTACACTTACTGGTTCGCAGGGTGGAGGTGTTTCTTTGAGATGGAAAGTGTCCTGGGATGTGCTGTTATCTTGTTTCGGATTTCATTCCTTCAGGCGTCTGGGTGTGGAGTCTGTACACAGGCTGAACGGCTGCATCCAGTGCATGGAAAGCTCCACGCTGACCACTCTGGAGCGCAGAAGAGGAAATGACGTCACTGATGCACGGCAAACGTCCAGGCTGGTGTTGGGGATAGTGCAGGGATAGTACAGGCTACGCGCTCGGGGCCCACAGCTCCTTCTACTGGCCTTTTTGCTCCCTGCAGGAGAGCAGCTTGAATATATAGTGCAGGCAATTAGGTTAATTAGGTTAATTAGGTTAAAGTGTATGGGCTGGAGGTTTGTGGCTGTGGAACTACAACAGCCAGCAGACCCACAATCTTCCAAAAAGCACAAAAAAGTTGAAAGTAAAGTATGAAGAATTAAAAATATGATGAACTGGGGGTAAGTTTAATAAATATAAGGATAATAATAGTAAGTGGAATTAGAGTTAAAACATTTATTTAAAAGATGAAAAAAATGTGGAAAAAAATGAAATAAAAATAAATATAAACTAAAAAATAAAATGAAAAATAAAAATAAAAATGGGAAAAAAACAATGAAAAATAGAAATAAAAAATAAAAATAAAAATAAGTATAAAAATAAAAATAAATGTACAATTAAAATAAAATTAAAATAAAAACAATAAAAAATGAGATTAAAAAGCACTGGGATACACATTATGAGGATGAGCTCAGGGGGGACATGAGGGAAGGGGGGGTGGGGGGGTAGGAAAAAGGGGGTGAAGTTGTTATATAGAACGGTGGAGTTGCTATCTAGGTCCATGAGGGGACAGCGGTCCCTCAGGTGACTGGATGATACGACAGCAAAGGACCATGTGGGTATTTTTATGTTGTAAGAAACTTCTACATGGTTTGTATAGTGATGGGCAAGGTGTGTATATATATATATATATATATATATATATATATAATAAGAAAGTGAAGAATGAATGTATGATTGGAGAGGGGAAGGGGGGGGGGAAGTAAACTACAACAAAGAATGTGTTTCTAATTCTTCATTGAGTCCCCCTGGCGAGAGAGTACCCAATGAATATATCCAGTAG
This sequence comes from Lithobates clamitans, assembly GCA_037952925.1. Classification (NCBI taxonomy): domain Eukaryota; kingdom Metazoa; phylum Chordata; class Amphibia; order Anura; family Ranidae; genus Lithobates; species Lithobates clamitans. Next base: position 25,838 of record JBBGZY010002080.1, on the reverse strand, counting down.
GCCTCCTGCTGACACAGGCGTTTGAAATGTTCTGCAGCAGGAAGACCTCTGGGCATGGCCTTGATGACCCAGACTCTGAAGCCCATGGTAGATTTTTGGTGTTCCTTCAAAAAATGAAGAGGGACACCGTGTTTGTCCCAGCCCTTTTCTATGAAACGCCTGTGTTCGCCAAAACGTTGGCGTAGGGGGCGTATGGTCCTGCCCACATAAAAGAGACCACATGGGCAGGTCAGGCAGACATTATATATACACCTTGCCCATCACTATACAAACCATGTAGAAGTTTCTTACAACATAAAAATACCCACATGGTCCTTTTCATCCAGTCACCTGAGGGACCGCTGTCCCCTCATGGACCCAGATAGCAACTCCACCGTTCTATATAACAACTTCACCCCCTTTCCCCCTCCCCCCCACCCCACCCCACCCCCCCTCTTCCCTCATGTCCCCCCTGAGCTCCTCCTCATAATGTGTATCCCAGTGCTTTTTAATCTCATTTTTTATTTTAATTTTACATTTATTTTTATTTTTATTTGTATACTTATTTTTTTATTTTTATTTTTTTTATTTCTATTTTTCATTGTTTTTTCCTATTTTTATTTTTATTTTTCATTTTATTTTTTTACTTTTTAGTTTATATTTATTTTTATTTCATTTCTTTTTTCCACATTTTTTTCATCTTCTAAATAAATGTTTTAACTCTAATTTCACTTACTTTTATTATCCTTATATTTATTAAACTTACCCCCAGTTCATCATATTTTTAATTCTTCATACTTTACTTTCAACTTTTTTGTGCTTTTTGGAAGATTGTGGGTCTGCTGGCTGTTGTGGTTCCACAGCCACAGACCTCCAGCCCATACACTTTAACCTAATTAACCTAATTAACCTAATTGCCTGCACTATATATTCAAGCTGCTCTCCTCCAGGGAGCAAAAAGGCCAGTAGAAGGAGCTGTGAGCCCCGAGCGCGTAGCCTGTACTATCCCTGTACTATCCCTGTACTATCCCTGTACTATCCCTGTACTATCCCTGTACTATCCCTGTACTATCCCTGTACTATCCCTGTACTATCCCTGCATCATCCCCAACACCAGCCTGGACGTTTGCCGTGCATCAGTGACGTCATTTCCTCTTCCGCGCTCCAGAGTGGTCAGCGTGGAGCTTTCCATGCACTGGATGCAGCGGTTCAGCCTGTGTACAGACTCCACACCCAGACGCCTGAAGGAATGAAATCCGAGCCGGAAACAAGATAACAGCACATCTCAGGACACTTTCCATCTCAAAGAAACACCTCCACCCTGCGAACCAGTAAGTGTAATTGTTACACTAACTTTTATTTTTGCATAAACAAGCTACCACAGTTGGCGCCTCCACACCCCTCCTTTTTTCAACATTGATTATCAACAGAGGTAATGGACACCCTCTGAGGATGGCTGCCTCCTCATTCTAGAATTTACCTGCCTTATTTTAATGTGCTATTATAGCTACCATTGTACTATTTACCTTAGATATCACATGTTGCGGAGCGCCGGTGTCTTGCCGAGAAAGTTCCCCCGGCGGATAAGTTCCCCCCCTGTACTGCGAAGGCGCAGCGCCTGCGCAGTACGAACTACTATCAGCCGCCGGAGATAGCCGAAGCACAAAATCTACAATCAGCTGTACACGGCGCCTGCGCTATGGGTCCAGGTTCCTTCCCCATCATCCAAGTGGACCTAGACGGGGAATCAAAAAGAGCCGAGCGAAGCAAGGCCGTGCCCGAAGCGTGGCGAGGGGCCCTCTTACAGGCGGCGTGTACAGCTGATTTTTCTCCTATTCCTCTTCGGCTATGTCCGCCGAATCCTAATGCGCAGGCGCAGCGCCTGCGCAGTAGAGGGGGGTCCTTATCCGCCGAGCGTAACTTTCTCAACAGAACACCGGAAACCCCCCCCCTTTTGTTTCCTTAGACAGTTTTGCTGACACCACCAAAGGGTGGAGCCTTGCAGATTGCAAGTTAGTGGGGACTGGAGAAATGCTGGACAACGCGCAAGGTATCAAGAAACCCTCAGAAAAACCCAAGAAAAGAAGACGTGCCGCCGCCCGGTCGGGATACCTACTTAGGAAGGGAACCAACTTTTCCACCTTCACCAGAGTCCTCCCTCTTGCCACCCTCACCGGACTTACCTTTGCCATGTTTGAAGCACTTTGTGAGTGGATGGGAACCATCGGAGCAGGAGCATTCATTACAAAAACGTCAGGATCCCCCCAATCTGCAGGTCCCCTCGTTGAATTGCCATGAAACCTTTATGCTTTTCGACCGATGGCGACGAGGCTTCTGAACCACCACCGCCCCCCCCCTTAAAAGGGAGCATTAGGGGCCCACGTTTGAGTCATGAGCTTCATCCACAGACTGATATCTTTGTGGTCCCACCTCAAAGAGGGCCTGAGTGCCTTCTGCTGCCTGAACTGTTCATCGTATCTTAACCAGACCACACCTCCGTATACCCGCTGGGCCTCGCTAATAGAATACAAATAGCTAAAAAGTGCTGAGCACTGCTCAGGGACTTTTCGCCTATAACACTGGGCAGAATATTAAACGCCTGGAGCCAATTACCAAACGCCCTGGGAATAAGCCTATAACGCCGTCTCTCCTCCTCTTCTTATTTACTCTCATCCGGCTTAACCCTACCTAGATTGAATTTTTCCAGGGGTAAAAGGGAGAATATCTCCACATACTCACCTTTCCAGATCCGATCTCTCACTTCCGGCTTCAAATGAGCACCTAGCGGACCCTCGAAGCACACACAGACTTCGCACTTTGCAGAATCCACTAAACTTACTCCATCCGCATCCCCCGTCACCTACTTGCCTTCCCCCGCCGCCTTATCTTGTGCAGGCAGCGGCGCCTCCTTGGAAGTAGTCGCCTCACTGCGCCGCCCAGTCCCTGACGGAGAGGAAGTCGATGACCGAGTCCCGACATCCTGGCCCCGGGAACCCAAGGGCACCCCCAGGCTGGCCACAGCCCCTGACTGTGTTGTGGGAACCTCGTAGCCGTCCATTCGGTCACCGGGGAAGCCAATGCCACCAAACCCCCACCTGGACCACAACGAGCCAGCACCTCGCTAAACCCATCCATGAATGCCTGCAATATGGTGTTCGTGCAACCCCCTGCCGCCACCGGCACCACCTGCTGAGATACCCCCGTAGCCGGAACCCCCACTAGAGTCTGACCTAGCCCACCACCCACACTGTCACCATACACAGCACACAAATTATGGGACACGACAGGAGACAAAAAGCTAACAGAGGAACACAGAGCTGACTTACCAGGCTGCCCAGCGACATCTGTAAGCACAGCCGCAGATCAGTGACCTCCTAGGCCGTGACCTCCTAGGCCGTGACCTCCTAGGGCGTGGAAGTTCCGAGGCAGGTGCAGCAGTCACCTGCCTCGACCCTGGCACCAAGCCAGAAAGCTGGTCATGTAGCCACTGCGGCCTGTTTGCGACTGCAGCCGAGCGAATGTTGGCCAGCATGCTCTCAAGATCCTCCATTACTGGTGCAGCAATTCAAGACTTAGCAGGCAGTGAAGATCCTGTCCGGCGCTGTCCCCTGGGCCATCTGAAGCTTGGAGGGTCGCCTCCCACCAAGGAACCCTTAGGACCCCTCCCTGCCCCACCCTAGACTCCTCCAATGAGATAATACCTCTAATTCCCCTCCTATTGACCAATCCTTAAATTAACCCCTAACTGGCCATACCTTCTCTGGACAAACCCCAACATGTAGGCCCTATGCTTATTCTGTGCCTGAGCTCCTGGCCTGTACTGTAATGTGAAGTGAACTGATATTGAAGTCACCTTCTTGCTATCAGCACTGTAAGGATGAATAGAAAATCCTAATATTTCCAAGAATCGGAGCCTGAAGATGATTATGTGAACAATCGGGGGAATGTGATCACAGCCAGGGGCGGATCCGGGGGGAGGGGTCAACGGGGCAATTGCCCCCTAAGTATTTTCTGGCAGTGCCCCTCCCGAGACTGGACTCTGGACTAGACCCCTAATCACAGCACATCCCATCGCTGACACATCCTCCTTTATCTTGGGGGTGACCCATCTCAGGATCCTCCATTAACCCACACACTGCACTTCAATTCCAGAAAGTTTCCCGCACACAGAGGACCTCTTCTACAGGAAAGTCCACCGTATTTTATTGAGCAAGCAAATAGATTCCAACACACACTGCAAACCCTTCAATATCTCTGATTTATTGATCCCTAATGTTACAAATCTCCAATCCCTACTGACACCTCTCTGTGTATACAGGACCTGATATCAGTGTGTGCCGAGCATTGATCACCATTATGATTGTATATTATTATATATTCTACTCAGTGTGTCATCGTAATTGTATTTTCTTTCTCTCTCCCTGTTTATATTTCTAGCTGAGTGGTCGGCAGTTCTCGGCAGGCGGTTGGCTGTCATTGGCCGGGACGGTCAGAGTCTGGCACGCGGTAGTAGGAGGTGAATACGCTGACACAGCATAGAGCGGTGACATCTGTCAATCACCGAACACCATTGTCTGTAGGTCATCTCTATACCTCCGTCTGAGCGGAGCCCGAGACCCACATCACTAATCTATCTCCTGTTATTACTATGGGGAATAATACACAGGAGGGGGAGGACTCTACTCCTCCCTCTATGACTCTTCTCTCCTGAAATACTTTGCACTGCTGGAGGACTCTGCTCCTTCCTCTATAACTCTCCTCTCCTGAAATACTTTGCACTGCTGGAGGACTCTGCTCCTTCCTCTATAACTCTCCTCTCCTGAAATACTCTGCACTGCTGGAGGACTCTGCTCCTTCCTCTATAACTCTCCTCTCCTTAAATACTCTGCACTGCTGAGTCCACTAGTCACCAGCCCCACACTTACCCCCATCTAGGTCGCGGGCAGCACTTCCTCCTGACAGCAGGCAGCGTCTCCTCCTCCTGGTTTTTAACTAGCAATTACTTGGTGTGGGGGCAGGGGAGGGGGGGACAAGGCCATTAGAAGAGGGGGAGCGTGTAGAGTTAAATTTAAAGGATTAAGGATTGTAGCACCCTCTAGTGTGCTGGATAGGATGTACATAGTTATTGTAGGAAAATGGGGCTTGACTGAGAGAGTCAGGCTTGGGTTGAATCTGGGTCAGGGATGAGTGACTCGGGGAGGATGGATGACTCAGCAGGCAGCATCTCTGGTGACTCCTCCCTGCTTTCTGGAACCTTGGAGAAGCTTCTAGAAGCAGAGGGGTGGAGTCTAGGAGGAGCTGCTTGGAGTATTGATGAGATCCCCAGCTAAAGTTACCACCTCATCCCTTTAAACCTGAACACATATTAAATACACAGGTCCTGTGGCTGATTGAGGTGGTAATCAAACTCACTTGTTGCCTTATCTGCATTTAATTAGTCTCAGAACCTGTGTAATTCATATGTGTTCGGGTTTAAAGGGATGAGGTGGCAACCCTATCCCCAGCCAATCCCCAGCAAAGTGGGCTGGCAGGGGGCAGTCACCTCATAAATACTCTTGGGTCCTGCCAGCAGGGGCAGTCAGGTGGAAGATGGAGGTGGAGTGCTGAGGAGGCTGTTGGAGGCCCTCGCAGGGTGCCCCCTACTCCGGGGGGGTTGGGGGGTTTACCTCGGGCCTGGGGCTTGGGTGCTGGAGGGACCCTCTACAACACACGGAGGAATCCTTCCTGGAGACACGGGAGCAAGGAGAGGACAGCGGGAGAGAGTCAGCATGTCCAGGAGGTCTCCTGAGAAGTCGGTTGGGTGCCCTGGGGAGTGGGCTGTCTGGGAGGACTGTGGAGAGAGAGAGAGTGTGGCGGTCTGGGTGGACTGTAGAGAAGTTAGCCAGGAGGGGCTATCGAAAGGGGCAGCTTCGGCCAGGCGGGCTGGCAGTCCTGAAGAGGTGGTGCTGGGATCAGTAGCCATTGGGACACTGGACTTTTGCTACACAACCAAAGGGACCCCGGGTCCCTGCCTGTTATGGGCAAGTGCTGTGTCAGATTAACTATCAGTGTGCCAGTTGGAGTTCTGCAAGGAAGCTAGAAGAGAGGAGTGTATACAGACTGTATATAGGAAAGTTGTCCCTGAAGATGATTAAAGTCAAGGGGTTCTCTTATAATACCCCCCTACACCCCATCCAAGTTCAATACACTCAATAAAAAAAAAAACTACCTACTGGACAATTTTCTAACTCTGGGAGACTGTGAGAATTCAGTGTGCCTGGCTGTGCAGGGTGGGGGGTCCCATTCTACTTGCATGTCCTTAGGGGGGTGCACTACATAGATCCTAACAAGAGCCTCAAGGTCTAATCAATCAGTCTTCATTTTTAGAAGGTGTGATCTGCTTTGCTACCACTAGATGGGGGTGGTGCTTTCATTTTCCAGCATTTAACCAACTTCCTCTCTGGAGCAATTTTTTTTTCTTATTTTCTGCACACCCTAAAATTTTTATTTTATTTCGAAATCTGATTTTGTCTTTAAAACACAGAGGCTCTGTGGTTATAAAAGGATGGCAGTTGCATTCTTTTTTTTTTTTTTTTATGGGTGACAAGTGTGCATTCAATTTTTTTTAATTAATATTTTTATTTATTTTAATATTTACACTATATTCCCAAAAGTATTGTGACGCCTGCCTTTACACGCACATGAACTTTAATGACATCCCAGTCTTAGTTCGTAGGGTTCAATATTGAGTTGGCCCACCCTTTACAGCTATAACAGCTTCAACTCTTCTGGGAAGGCCGTCCACAAGGTTTAGGAGTGTGTCTATGGGAATGTTTGACCATTCTTCCAGAAGCGCATTTGTGAAGTCAGGTACTGATGTTGGACGAGAAGGCCTGACTCGCAGTCTCCCCTCAAAGGTGTTATATCAGGTTGAGGTCAGGACTCTGTGCAGGCCAGTCAAGTTCCTCCACCATAAACTAACTCAACCATGTCTTCATGGACCTTGCTTTGTGCACTGGTCCAAATCATTTGGTCCTTCCCCTGACTCTCCTCTCCTGAAATACTCTGCACTGCTGGAGGACTCTGCTCCTTCCTCTATAACTCTCCTCTCCTGAAATACTCTGCTCTGCTGGAGGACTCTGCTCCTTCCTCTATAACTCTCCTCTCCTGAAATACTCTGCACTAGTCACCAGCCCCACACTTACCCCCATCTAGGTCGCGGGCAGCACTTTCTCCTGACAGCGGTCGGCTTCTCCTCTTCCTGGTTTTTAACTAGCAATTACTTGGTGTGGGGGCAGGGGGAGGGGGGATAAGGCCATTAGAAGAGGGGGAGCGTGTAGAGTGAAATTTAAAGGATTAAGGATTGTAGCACCCTCTAGTGTGCTGGATAGGCTGTACATAGTTATTGTAGGAAAATGGGGCTTGGCTGAGAGAGTCAGGCTTGGGTTGAATCTGGGTCAGGGATGAGTGACTCGGGGAGGATGGATGACTCAGCAGGCAGCATCTCTGGTGACTCCTCCCTGCTTTCTGGAACCTTGGAGAAGCTTCTAGATGCAGAAGGGTGGAGTCTAGGAGGAGCTGCTTGGAGTATTGATGAGATCCCCAGCTAGAGTTGCCACCTCATCCCTTTAAACCTGAACACATTTTAATTACACGGGTTCTGTGGCTGATTAAGGTGGTAATCAAACTCACTTATTGCCTTATCTGCATTTAATTAGCCTCGGAACCCGTGTAATTCATATGTGTTCAGGTTTAAAGGGATGAGGTGGCAACCCTATCCCCAGCCAATCCCCAGGAAAGTGGGCTGGCGGGGGGGCAGGCACCTCATAAATACTTCTGGCTCCTCCCAGCAGGGGCAGTCAGGTGGAAGATGAAGATGTATTGTTGAGGAGGCTGTTGGAGGCCCTCTCAGGTTGCCCCTTACTCTGGGTGGGTGGGGAGGGTTGGGGGGTGACCTCGGGCCTGGGGCTTGGGTCTGGAGGGACCCTATACAACACATGGAGGAATCATTCCTGGAGACACGGGAGCAAGGAGAGGACAGCGGGAGAGAGTCAGCATGTCCAGGAGGTCTCCTGAGAAGTCGGTTGGGTGCCCTGGGGAGTGGGCTGTCTGGGAGGACTGTGGAGAGAGAAAGAGAGAGTGTGGCTGGGAGGACTGTAGAGAAGTTAGCCAGAAGGGGCTATTGAAAGGGGCAGCTATGGCCAGGCGGGCTGGCAGTGCCTGATGAGGTGGTGGTGGGATCAGTAGCCATTGAGATGTATGCTGGACACTGGACTTTTTGGACTCAACCAAAGGGACCCAGGGTCCCTGCCTGTAATGGGCTCAGGGTCCCTGCCTGTAATGGGCTTGGGGTCCCTGCCTGTAATGGGCTTGGGGTCCCTGCCTGTAATGGGCTCCGGGTCCCTCCCTGTAATGGGCTTGGGGGTCCATGCCTGTAATGGGCTTGGGGTCCCTCCCTGTAATGGGCTCAGGGGTCCATGCCTGTAATGGGCTCAGGGTCCCTGCCTGTAATGGGCTCAGGGTCCATGCCTGTAATGGGCTTGGGGGTCCCTGCCTGTAATGGGCTTGGGGTCCCTGCCTGTAATGGACTTGGGGGTCCCTGCCTGTAATTGGATCGGGGGTCCCTGCCTGTAATGGGCTTGGGGTCCCTGCCTGTAATGGGCTCAGGGGGCCCTGCCTGTAATGGGTTCGGGGTCCCTGCCTGTAATGGGTTTGGGGTCCCTGCCTGTAATGGGCTTGGGGATCCCTGCCTGTAATGGGCTTGGGGATCCCTGCCTGTAATGGGCTTGGGGATCCCTGCCTGTAATGGGCTTGGGGGTCCATGCCTGTAATGGGCTTGGGGTCCCTCCCTGTAATGGGCTCGGGGGTCCATGCCTGTAATGGGCTCAGGGTCCCTGCCTGTAATGGGCTCAGGGTCCCTGCCTGTAATGGGCTCAGGGTCCATGCCTGTAATGGGCTCGGGGGTCCATGCCTTTAATGGGCTTGGGGTCCCTGCCTGTAATGGACTTGGGGGTCCCTGCCTGTAATAGGCTTGGGGTCCCTGCCTGTAATGGGCTCGGGGGGCCCTGCTTGTAATGGGCTCGGGGGTCCTGCCTGTAATGGGCTCGGGGGTCCTGCCTGTAATGGGCTCGGGATTCCCTGCCTGTAATGGGTTCGGGGGTCCCTGCCTGTAATGGGCTCAGGGGTCCCTGCCTGTAATGGGCTCGGGGGTCCCTGCCTGTAATGGGCTCGGGGGTCCCTGCCTGTAATGGGCTCGGGGGTCCATGCCTTTAATGGGCTTGGGGTCCCTGCCTGTAATGGACTTGGGGGTCCCTGCCTGTAATGGGATCGGGGGTCCCTGCCTGTAATGGGCTTGGGGTCCCTGCCTGTAATGGGCTTGGGGTCCCTGCCTGTAATGGGCTCGGGGGGCCCTGCTTGTAATGGGCTCGGGGGTCCTGCCTGTAATGGGCTCGGGGGTCCCTGCCTGTAATGGGCTCGGGGGTCCTGCCTGTAATGGGCTCGGGGGTCCCTGCCTGTAATGGGCTCGGGGGTCCCTGCCTGTAATGGGCTCGGGGGTCCCTGCCTGTAATGGGCTCGGGGGTCCCTGCCTGTAATGGGCTCGGGGTCCCTGCTTGTAATGGGCAAGTGCTGTGTCAGATTAACTATCAGTGTGCCAGTTGGAGTTCTGCAAGCAAGCTAGAAGAGAGGAGTGTATACAGACTGTATATAGGAAAGTTGTCCCTGAAGATGATTAAAGTCAAGGGGTTCTCTTATAATACCCCCTACACCCCATCCAAGTTCAATACACTCAATTAATAAAACAAACAAAAAACAACGTATTGGACAATTTTCTAACTCTGGGAGACTGTGAGAATTCAGTGTGCCTGGCTGTGCAGGGTGGGGGATCCCATTCTACCTGCATGTCCTTAGGGGGGTGCACTACATAGATCCTAACAAGAGCCTCAAGGTCTAATCAATCAGTCTTCATTTTTAGAAGGTGTGATCTGCTTTGCTACCACTAGATGGGGGTGGTGCTTTCATTTTCCAGCATTTAACCAACTTCCTCTCTGGAGCAATTTTTTTTTTTTTCATTTTCTGCACACCCTAAAATTTTTATTTTATTTCAAAATCTGATTTTGTCTTGAAAACACAGAGGCTCTGTGGTTATAAAAGGATGGCAGGTGCATTATTTTTTATGGGTGACAAGTGTGCATTTATTTTATTTTTTTTAATTAATATTTTTATTTATTTTAATATTTACACTATATTCCCAAAAGTATTGGGACACCTGCCTTTACACTCACATGAAATGTAATGACATCCCAGTCTTAGTCCGTAGGGTTCAGTATTGAGTTGGCCCACCCTTTACAGCTATAACAGCTTCAACTCTTCTGGGAAGGCCGTCCACAAGGTTTAGGAGTGTGTCTATGGGAATGTTTGACCATTCTTCCAGAAGAGCATTTGTGAGGTCAGGCACTGATGTTGGGCGAGAAGGCCTGACTCGCAGTCTCCACTCAAAGGTGTTCCATCAGGTTGAGGTCAGGACTCTGTGCAGGCCAGTCAAGTTCCTCCACCACAAACTTGCTCATCCATGTCTTCATGGACCTTGCTTTGTGCACTGGTCCAAATCATTTGGTCCTTCCTCTGACTCTCCTCTCCTGAAATACTCTGCACTGCTGGAGGACTCTGCTCCTTCCTCTATAACTCTCCTCTCCTGAAATACTCTGCACTGCTGGAGGACTCTGCTCCTTCCTCTATAACTCTCCTCTCCTGAAATACTCTGCACTGCTGGAGGACTCTGCTCCTTCCTCTATAACTCTCCTCTCCTGAAATACTCTGCACTGCTGGAGGACTCTGCTCCTTCCTCTATAACTCTCCTCTCCTGAAATACTCTGCTCTGCTGGAGGACTCTGCTCCTTCCTCTATAACTCTCCTCTCCTGAAATACTCTGCACTGCTGGAGGACTCTGCTCCTCCCTCTATAACTCTCCTCTCCTGAAATACTCTGCACTGCTGGAGGACTCTGCTCCTTCCTCTATAACTCTCCTCTCCTGAAATACTCTGCACTGCTGGAGGACTCTGCTCCTCCCTCTATAACTCTCCTCTCCTGAAATACTCTGCACTGCTGGAGGACTCTGCTCCTTCCTCTATAACTCTCCTCTCCTGAAATACTCTGCACTGCTGGAGGACTCTGCTCCTTCCTCTATAACTCTCCTCTCCTGAAATACTCTGCACTGCTGGAGGACTCTGCTCCTCCCTCTATAACTCTCCTCTCCTGAAATACTCTGCACTGCTGGAGGACTCTGCTCCTTCCTCTATAACTCTCCTCTCCTGAAATACTCTGCACTGCTGGAGGACTCTGCTCCTTCCTCTATAACTCTCCTCTCCTGAAATACTCTGCACTGCTGGAGGACTCTGCTCCTCCCTCTATAACTCTCCTCTCCTGAAATACTCTGCACTGCTGGAGGACTCTGCTCCTTCCTCTATAACTCTCCTCTCCTGAAATACTCTGCACTGCTGGAGGACTCTGCTCCTCCCTCTATAACTCTCCTCTCCTGAAATACTCTGCACTGCTGGAGGACTCTGCTCCTTCCTCTATAACTCTCTTCTCCTGAAATACTCTGCACTGCTGAGTCCACTAGTCACCAGCCCCACACTTACCCCCATCTAGGTCGCGGGCAGCACTTCCTCCTGACAGCGGTCGGCTTCTCCTCCTCCTGGTTTTTAACTAGCAATTACTTGGTGTGGGGGCAGGGGAAGGGGGGACAAGGCCATCAGAAGAGGGGGAGCGTGCAGAGTGAAATTTAAAAGGATTAAGGATTGTAGCACCCTCTAGTGTGCTGGATAGGATGTACATAGTTATTGTAGGAAAATGGGGCTTGGCTGAGAGAGTCAGGCTTGGGTTGAATCTGGGTCAGGGATGAGTGACTCGGGGAGGATGGATGACTCAGCAGGCAGCATCTCTGGTGTCTCCTCCCTGTTTTCTTGAACCTTGGAGAAGCTTCTAGAAGCAGAAGGGTGGAGTCTAGGAGGAGCTGCTTGGAGTATTGATGAGATCCCCAGTTAGAATTACCACCTCATCCCTTTAAACCCAAACACATATTAAATACACAGGTCCTGTGGCTGATTAAGGTGGTAATCAAACTCACTTGTTGCCATATCTGCATTTAATTAGTCTCAGAACCCGTGTAATTCATATTTGTTTGAGTTTAAAGGGATGAGGTGGCAACCCTATCCCCAGCCAATCCCCAGCAAAGTGGGCTGGCAGGGGGCAGTCACCTCATAAATACTCTTGGGTCCTGCCAGCAGGGGCAGTCAGGTGGAAGATGGAGATGGAGTGCTGAGGGGGCTGTTGGAGGCCCTTGCAGGGTGCCCCCTACTCTGTGGGGGGGGTTTGACCTCGAGTCTGGGGCTTGGGTGCTGGAGGGACCCTCTACAACACAAGGAGGAATCCTTCCTGGAGACACGGGAGCAAGGAGAGGACAGCGGGAGAGAGTCAGCATGTCCAGGAGGTCTCCTGAGAAGTCGGCTGAGTGCACTGGGGAATGAGCTGTCTGGGAGGACTGTGGAGAGAGAGAGAGTGTGTGGCGGTCTGGGAGGACTGTAGAGAAGTTAGCCAGGAGGGGCTATCGAAAGGGGCAGCTGCGGCCACGTGAGCTGACAGTGCCTGATGAGGTGGTGGTGGGATCAGTAGCCACAGAGATGTATGCTGGACACTGGACTTTTTGGACTCAACCAAAGGGGCCCAGGGGCCCTGCCTGAAATGGGTTCAGGGTCCATGCCTGTAATAGGCTCAGGGTCCCTGGCTGTAATGGGCTTGGGGTCCCTGCCTCTAATGGGCTTGGGATCCCTGCCTGTAATGGGCTTGGGGTCCCTGCCTCTAATGGGCTTGGGGTCCCTGCCTCTAATGGGCTTGGGATCCCTGGCTGTAATGGGCTTGGGGTCCCTGCCTGTAATGGGCCCGGGGTCCCTGCCTGTAATGGGCCCGGGGTCCCTGCCTGTAATGGGCTTGGGTTCCCTGCCTCTAATGGGCTTGGGGTCCCTGCCTGTAATGGGCCCGGGGTCCCTGCCTGTAATGGGCCCGGGGTCCCCGCCTGTAATGGGCTTGGGTTCCCTGCCTCTAATGGGCTTGGGGTCCCTGCCTGTAATGGGCTTGGGGTCCCTGCCTCTAATGGGCTCGGGGTCCCTGGCTGTAATGGTCTCGGGGTCCCTGCCTGTAATGGGCTTGGGATCCCTGCCTGTAATGGGCTCAGGGTCCCTGCCTGTAATGGGCTCGGGGTCCCTGCCTCTAATGGGCTCGGGGTCCCTGCCTGTAATGGGCTTGGGGTCCCTGCCTGTAATGGGCTCGGGGGTCCCTGCCTCTAATGGGCTCAGGGTCCCTGGCTGTAATGGGCTTGGGATCTCTGCCTGTAATGGGCTCGGGGGTCCCTGCCTCTAATGGGCTCAGGGTCCCTGGCTGTAATGGGCTTGGGATCTCTGCCTGTAATGGGCTAGGGGGGTCCTGCCTGTAATGAGCTCGGGGGGCCCTGCCTGTAATGGGCTTAGGGTCCCTGCCTGTAATGGGCTCGGGGGGCCCTGCTTGTAATGGGCTCGGGGGTCCCTGCCTGTAATGAGCTGGGGGGCCCTGCCTGTAATGAGCTCGGGGTCCCTGCCTGTAATGGGCTCGGGGGGCCCTGCCTGTAATGGGCTCGGGGGTCCCTGCCTGTAATGGGCTCGGGGGTCCCTGCCTGTAATGAGCTCGGGGGTCCCTGCCTGTAATGAGCTGGGGGGTCCTGCCTGTAATGGGCTAGTGCTGTGTCAGATTAACTATCAGTGTGCCAGTTGGAGTTCTGCAAGCAAGCTAGAAGAGAGGAGTGTATACAGACTGTATATAGGAAAGTTGTCCCTGAAGATGATTAAAGTCAAGGGGTTCTCTTATAATACCCCCCTACACCCCATCCAAGTTCAATACACTCAATAAAACAAAAAACAATGTATTGGACAATTTTCTAACTCTGGGAGACTGTGAGAATTCAGTGTGTCTGGCTGTGCAGGGTGGGGGGTCCCATTCTACCTGCATGTCCTTAGGGGGGTGCACTACATAGATCCTAACAAGAGCCTCAAGGTCTAATCAATCAGTCTTCATTTTTAGAAGGTGTGATCTGCTTTGCTACCACTAGATGGGGGTGGTGCTTTCATTTTCCAGCATTTAACCAACTTCCTCTCTGGAGCATTTTTTTTTTTCATTTTCTGCACACCCTAAAATTTTTATTTTATTTCGAAATCTGATTTTGTCTTGAAAACACAGAGGCTCTGTGGTTATAAAAGGATGGCAGTTGCATTCTTTTTTTTTTTTATGGGTGACAAGTGTGCATTCAATTTTTTTTAATTAATATTTTTATTTATTTTAATATTTACACTATATTCCCAAAAGTATTGGGACGCCTGCCTTTACACACACATGAACTTTAATGACATCCCAGTCTTAGTCCGTAGGGTTCAATATTGAGTTGGCCCACCCTTTGTGGCTATAACAGCTTCAACTCTTCTGGGAAGGCTGTCCACAAGGTTTAGGAGTGTGTCTATGGGAATGTTTGACCATTCTTCCAGAAGCGCATTTGTGAAGTCAGGTACTGATGTTGGACGAGAAGGCCTGACTCGCAGTCTCCCCTCAAAGGTGTTATATCAGGTTGAGGTCAGGACTCTGTGCAGGCCAGTCAAGTTCCTCCACCATAAACTAACTCAACCATGTCTTCATGGACCTTGCTTTGTGCACTGGTCCAAATCATTTGGTCCTTCCTCTGACTCTCCTCTCCTGAAATACTCTGCACTGCTGGAGGACTCTGCTCCTTCCTCTATAACTCTCCTCTCCTGAAATACTCTGCACTGCTGGAGGACTCTGCTCCTCCCTCTATAACTCTCCTCTCCTGAAATACTCTGCACTGCTGAGTCCACTAGTCACCAGCCCCACACTTACCCCCATCTAGGTCGCGGGCAGCACTTCCTCCTGACAGCGGTCGGCTTCTCCTCTTCCTGGTTTTTAACTAGCAATTACTTGGTGTGGGGGCAGGGGAAGGGGGGACAAGGTCATTAGAAGAGGGGGAGCGTGCAGAGTGAAATTTAAAGGATTAAAGATTGTAGCACCCTCTAGTGTGCTGGATAGGCTGTACATAGTTATTGTAGGAAAATGGGGCTTGGCTGAGAGAGTCAGGCTTGGGTTGAATCTGGGTCAGGGATGAGTGACTCGGGGAGGATGGATGACTCAGCAGGCAGCATCTCTGGTGACTCCTCCCTGCTTTCTGGAACCTTGGAGAAGCTTCTAGATGCAGAAGGGTGGAGTCTAGGAGGAGCTGCTTGGAGTATTGATGAGATCCCCAGCTAGAGTTGCCACCTCATCCCTTTAAACCCAAACACATATTAAATACACAGGTTCTGTGGTTGATTGAGGTGGTAATCAAACTCACTTGTTGCCTTATCTGCATGTAATTAGCCTCAGAACCCGTGTAATTCATATGTGTTCGAGTTTAAAGGGATGAGGTGGCAACCCTATCCCCAGCCAATCCCCAGCAAAGTGGGCTGGCAGGGGGGCAGGCACCTCATAAATACTTCTGGGTCCTCCCAGCAGGGGCAGCCAGGTGGAAGATGGAGATGGAGTGTTAAGAAGGCTGTTGGAGGCCCTCGCAGGGTGCCCCCTACTCCGGGGGGGGGGGAGGGTTGACCTCGGGCCTGGGGCTTGGGTGCTGGAGGGACCCTCTACAACACAAGGAAGAATCCTTCCTGGAGACACGGGAGCAAGGAGAGGACAGAGGGAGAGAGTCAGCATGTCCAGGAGGTCTCCTAAGAAGTCGGCTGGGTGCCCTGGGGAGTGGGCTGTCTGGGAGGACTGTGGAGAGAGAGAGAGTGTGGTGGTCTGGGAGGACTGTAGAGAAGTTAGCCAGGAGGGGCTATCGAAAGGGGCAGCTGCGGCCAGGCGGGCTGACAGTGCCTGATGAGGTGGTGGTGGTGGGATCAGTAGCCACAGAGATGTATGCTGGACACTGAACTTTTTGGACTCAACCAAAGGGGCCCAGGGGCCCTGCCTGAAATGGGCTCAGGGTCCCTGGCTGTAATGGGCTTGGGATCCCTGCCTGTAATGGGCTCGGGATCCCTGCCTGTAATGGGCTCGGGATCCCTGCCTGTAATGGGCTCAGGGTCCCTGCCTGTAATGGGCTTGGGGTCCCTGCCTGTAATGGGCTTGGGGTCCCTGCCTGTAATGGGCTTGGGAACCCACCTGTAATGGGCTTGAGGACCCTGCCTCTAATGGGCTTGGGGTCCCTGCCTCTAATGGGCTTGGGGTCCCTGCCTGTAATGGGCTCGGGGTCCCTGGCTGTAATGGGCTTGGGGTCCCTGCCTGTAATGGGCTCGGGGGCCCTGCCTCTAATGGGCTTGGGGTCCCTGCCTGTAATGGGCTCGGGGTCCCTGCCTGTAATGGGCTTGGGGTCCCTGGCTGTAATGGGCTTGGGGTCCCTGCCTCTAATGGGCTCGGGGGCCCTGCCTCTAATGGGCTCGGGGGCCCTGCCTCTAATGGGCTTGGGGTCCCTGCCTGTAATGGGCTCGGGGTCCCTGGCTGTAATGGGCTTGGGGTCCCTGCCTCTAATGGGCTCGGGGTCCCTGCCTGTAATGGGCTTGGGGTCCCTGCCTGTAATGGGCTTGGGGTCCCTGCCTCTAATGGGCTCGGGGTCCCTGCCTGTAATGGGCTCGGAGGTCCCTGCGTGTAATGGGCTCGTGGGCCCTGCTTATAATGGGCTCGGGGGGCCATGCCTGTAATGGGCTCAGGGTCCCTGCCTGTAATGGGCTCGGGGGTCCCTGCCTGTAATGGGCTCGGGGGTCCCTGCCTGTAATGGGCTCGGGGGTCCCTGCCTGTAATGGGCTCAGGGGTCCCTGCCTGTAATGGGCTCGGGGTCCCTGGCTGTAATGGGCTTGGGGTCCCTGCCTCTAATGGGCTCGGGGGCCCTGCCTCTAATGGGCTCGTGGGCCCTGCTTATAATGGGCTCGGGGGGCCATGCCTGTAATGGGCTCAGGGTCCCTGCCTGTAATGGGCTCGGGGGTCCCTGCCTGTAATGGGCTCGGGGGTCCCTGCCTGTAATGGGCTCAGGGGTCCCTGCCTGTAATGGGCTCGGGGTCCCTGCTTGTAATGGGCTCGGGGGGCCCTGCCTGTAATGGGCTCGGGGGGCCCTGCCTGTAATGGGCTCGGGGGGTCCTGCCTGTAATGGGCTCGGGGGTCCCTGCCTGTAATGGGCTCAGGGGCCCTGCCTGTAATGGGCTTGGGGGCCCTGCCTGTAATGGGCTCGGGGGTCCCTGCCTGTAATGGGCTCGGGGGTCCCTGCCTGTAATGGGTTTGGGGTCCCTGCCTGTAATGGGCTCGGGGTCCCTGCCTGTAATGGGCTCGGGGGTCCCTGCCTATAATGGGCTCGGGGTCCCTGCCTGTAATGGGCAAGTGCTGTGTCAGATTAACTATCAGTGTGCCAGTTGGAGTTCTGCAAGGAAGCTAGAAGAGAGGAGTGTATACAGACTGTATATAGGAAAGTTGTCCCTGAAGATGATTAAAGTCAAGGGGTTCTCTTATAATACCCCCTACACCCCATCCAAGTTCAATACACTCAATTAATAAAACAAACAAAAAACAACGTATTGGACAATTTTCTAACTCTGGGAGACTGTGAGAATTCAGTGTGCCTGGCTGTGCAGGGTGGGGGGTCCCATTCTACTTGCATGTCCTTAGGGGGGTGCACTACATAGATCCTAACAAGAGCCTCAAGGTCTAATCAATCAGTCTTCATTTTTAGAAGGTGTGATCTGCTTTGCTACCACTAGATGGGGGTGGCGCTTTCATTTTCCAGCATTAACCAACTTCCTCTCTGGAGTATTTTTTTTTTTCCATTTTCTGCACACCCTAAAATTTTTATTTTATTTCGAAATCTGATTTTGTTTTGAAAACACAGAGGATCTGTGGTTATAAAAGGATGGCAGATGCATTATTATTATTTTTTTTTTTTATGGGTGGCAAGTGTGCATTTAATTTTTTTTAATTAATTATTGCATTTATTTTAATATTTACACTATATTACCAAAAGTATTGGGACACCTGCATTTACACTCACATGAACTTTAATGACATCCCAGTCTTAGTCTGTAGGGTTCAATATTGAGTTGGCTCCGCCCTTTACAGCTATAACAGCTTCAACTCTTCTGGGAAGGCCGTCCACAAGGTTTAGGAGTGTGTCTATGGGAATGTTTGACCATTCTTCCAGAAGAGCATTTGTGAGGTCAGACACTGATGTTGGACGAGAAGGCCTGGCTCGCAGTCTCCTCTCAAAGCTGTTCTATCGGGTTGAGGTCAGGACTCTGTGCAGGCCAGTCAAGTTCCTCCACCCCAAACTCGCTCATCCATGTCTTTATGGACCTTTCTTTGTGCACTGGTCCAAATCATTTGGTGGAGGGGGGATTATGGTGTGGGGTTGTTTTTCAGGGGTTGGGCTTGGCCCCTTAGTTCCAGTGAAGGGAACTCTTAAGGCGTCTGCATACCAAGACATTTTGGACAATTTCATGCTCCCAACTTTGTGGGAACAATTTGGGGATGTCCCTTCCTGTTCCAACATGACTGCGCACCAGTGCACAAAGCAAGGTCCATAAAGACATGGATGAGCAAGTTTTGGGTGGAGGAACTTGACTGACCTGCACAGAGTCCTGACCTCAACCCGATAGAACACCTTTGGGATGAATTAGAGCGAAGACTGCAGGCCAGGCCTTCTCATCCAACATCAGTGCCTGACCTCACAAATGCTCTTCTGGAAGAATGGTCAAACATTCCCATAGACACACTCCTAAACCTTGTGGACGGCCTTCCCAGAAGAGTTGAAGCTGTTATAGCTGCAAAGGGCGGAGCCAACTCAATATTGATCCCTACGGACTAAGACTGGGATGTCATTAAATTTCTTGTAAGTGTAAAGGCAGGCGTCCCAATACTTTTGGTGATATAGTGTATATATATATATATATATATACTGTATATTTTGTTCTTTTCTCATCACCTTCTAGTCTCAGGGCTGTATTTCATATTTCATAGTAAATTACCACCCAGCTCCTGTATCACCCTCCAGGTTAGGCTGCTGGGTCTGGTAAGGCACATTTAGTTGTTTGGCTCTCCTGTAATCAGTTGAACTTTGTGTGATTGCTTTGGGCTTCTCTGGGTTCTACAGGCTTCAGATTTGATTGCTTCCCCCTGGGTTCTGGAGTTTTCCAGAATCTAGTGGGTTGGAGAGTGAAACAGGCAGCCTGAATATTTGTGCAGCTCCAGCCAATCGCTGGGGAGGTGTGCCCAGATGGTGGTTGGAGGATCCATAAATACTCTGGAACTACAGAGAGGGGATATTCTCCCTGCAGGAGAGGGCTGCTAACCCTTCCTGTCCATCTTTCTGCAGGTCCAATCTGTTTATAAGTTTCCCAGTCGTGCTCTAAAGGGGGGGGGGGGGGTATATTCAGCCACAAGCCCTTTAGGAGACAAAGAGAGGTGCTGCCCTGGGGGCTTCACAGAGGAGTCTACCTGCTGCCGTCTGATGGAGACATTCCAAGCCTTGGTGGACACTGTGAGTACAGATCTAAGGAAGAAAGATCTCAGTGACTGTTGCTGCAGTTATCCCCTGCTGCACAGAATATAAGGTTTGCATGGCCTGGGACATTGCTACAGGAGCCCCAGCAGTGGCGGTGCATCCATAGGGGCGCAAGGGCGCCGCCCCCTTTCTCCTGCCACCCCCTCTAGCACCAACAGATAGATTCATGCATTGCATAAATCTATCTATGGCCGCCGCTGCCACCCCCTATTCAGGTGCCGGGTGCCTGAATTACAGTGGTGGGGGGTGTTTTTGAAGCACCTGATTAGAGCCATGGGCTCTAATAGATGTCAAGAAAGGTGACCTGCGAGCGCCATGCTGGGCGCTCGCAGGTCACTCAGCTGTGTTAGAGAAGTGAATGATTGGCTGAAACGACAGGCGCTGTGATTGGACGCCTATCAGGTGTCCAATCATAGCAGAGGACGGGAAGAGAGGACGGGAGAAGACATCGAGGAGCATCGAGGAGCTGTCCCACCGAGTCAGGGTAAGTGCAGATGGCGGGCGGGGGGGACACTGGCAGCATCTGATATGGCACAGTGGCTGCGTTTGATGGGCACAGTGGCTGCATTTTTTGGGCATAGTCACTGCAATTTATGGGCACAGTGGTGGCAATTGATAAGCACAGCGGCTGTGTTTGATGGGCACAATGGCTGCAGTTGATGGGCACAATGGCTGCAATTGATGGGCACAGTAGCTGCAATTGATGGGCACAATGGCTGCAGTTGATGGCCACAATGGCTGCAATTGATGGGCACAGTAGCTGCATTTGATGAGAACAGTGGCTGCGATTGATGGGCACAGTAGCTGCAATTAATGGGCACAATGGCTGCAGTTGATGGGCACAATGGCTGCAGTTGATGGGCACAGTAGCTGCAGTTGATGGGCACAATGGCTGCAGTTGATGGGCACAATGGCTGCAGTTGATGGGCACAGTAGCTGCAGTTGATGGGCACAATGGCTGCAGTTGATGGGCACAATGGCTACAGTTGATGGGCACAGTAGCTGCAGTTGATGGGCACAATGGCTGCAGTTGATGGGCAAAATGGCTGCAGTTGATGGGCACAGTAGCTGCATTTGATGAGAACAGTGGCTGCGATTGATGAGCATAGTAGCTGCAATTGATGGGCACAATGGCTGCAGTTGATGGGCACAATGGCTGCAATTGATGGGCACAATGGCTGCAGTTAATGGGCACAGTAGCTGCATTTGATGGGAACAGTGGCTGCGATTGATGGGCACAGTAGCTGCAGTTGATGGGCACAATGGCTGCAGTTGATGGCCACAATGGCTGCAATTGATGGGCACAGTAGCTGCATTTGATGAGAACAGTGGCTGCGATTGATGGGCACAGTAGCTGCAGTTGATGGGCACAATGGCTGCAGTTGATGGGCACAATGGCTGCAGTTGATGGGCACAGTAGCTGCAGTTGATGGGCACAATGGCTGCAGTTGATGGGCACAATGGCTACAGTTGATGGGCACAGTAGCTGCAGTTGATGGGCACAATGGCTGCAGTTGATGGGCACAATGGCTGCAGTTGATGGGCACAGTAGCTGCATTTGATGAGAACAGTGGCTGCGATTGATGAGCATAGTAGCTGCAATTGATGGGCACAATGGCTGCAGTTGATGGGCACAATGGCTGCAATTGATGGGCACAATGGCTGCAGTTAATGGGCACAGTAGCTGCATTTGATGGGAACAGTGGCTGCGATTGATGGGCACAGTAGCTGCAGTTGATGGGCACAATGGCTGCAGTTGATGGGCACAATGGCTGCAGTTGATGGGCACAATGGCTGCAGTTGATGGGCACAGTAGCTGCATTTGATGAGAACAGTGGCTGCGATTGATGAGCATAGTAGCTGCAATTGATGGGCACAATGGCTGCAGTTGATGGGCACAATGGCTGCAATTGATGGGCACAATGGCTGCAGTTAATGGGCACAGTAGCTGCATTTGATGGGAACAGTGGCTGCGATTGATGGGCACAGTAGCTGCAGTTGATGGGCACAATGGCTGCAGTTGATGGCCACAATGGCTGCAATTGATGGGCACAGTAGCTGCATTTGATGAGAACAGTGGCTGCGATTGATGGGCACAGTAGCTGCAGTTGATGGGCACAATGGCTGCAGTTGATGGGCACAATGGCTGCAGTTGATGGGCACAGTAGCTGCAGTTGATGGGCACAATGGCTGCAGTTGATGGGCACAATGGCTACAGTTGATGGGCACAGTAGCTGCAGTTGATGGGCACAATGGCTGCAGTTGATGGGCACAATGGCTGCAGTTGATGGGCACAGTAGCTGCATTTGATGAGAACAGTGGCTGCGATTGATGAGCATAGTAGCTGCAATTGATGGGCACAATGGCTGCAGTTGATGGGCACAATGGCTGCAATTGATGGGCACAATGGCTGCAGTTAATGGGCACAGTAGCTGCATTTGATGGGAACAGTGGCTGCGATTGATGGGCACAGTAGCTGCAGTTGATGGGCACAATGGCTGCAGTTGATGGCCACAATGGCTGCAATTGATGGGCACAGTAGCTGCATTTGATGAGAACAGTGGCTGCGATTGATGGGCACAGTAGCTGCAGTTGATGGGCACAATGGCTGCAGTTGATGGGCACAATGGCTGCAGTTGATGGGCACAGTAGCTGCAGTTGATGGGCACAATGGCTGCAGTTGATGGGCACAATGGCTACAGTTGATGGGCACAGTAGCTGCAGTTGATGGGCACAATGGCTGCAGTTGATGGGCACAATGGCTGCAGTTGATGGGCACAGTAGCTGCATTTGATGAGAACAGTGGCTGCGATTGATGGGCATAGTAGCTGCAATTGATGGGCACAATGGCTGCAGTTGATGGGCACAATGGCTGCAATTGATGGGCACAATGGCTGCAGTTAATGGGCACAGTAGCTGCATTTGATGGGAACAGTGGCTGCGATTGATGGGCACAGTAGCTGCAGTTGATGGGCACAATGGCTGCAGTTGATGGGCACAATGGCTGCAGTTGATGGGCACAATGGCTGCAGTTGATGGGCACAGTAGCTGCATTTGATGATAACAGTGGCTGCGATTGATGGGCACAGTAGCTGCAATTGATGGGCACAATGGCTGCAGTTGATGGGCACAATGGCTGCAGTTGATGGGTACAATGGCTGCAGTTGATGGGTACAGTGGCGGCAATTGATTGGCACAGTGGCTGCAGTTGATGGGCACAATGGCTGCAGTTGATGGGAACAGTAGCTGCATTTGATGGGAACAGTGGCTGCGATTGATGGGCACAATGGCTGCAGTTAATGGGCACAGTAGCTGCATTTGATGGGAACAGTGGCTGCGATTGATGGGCACAGTAGCTGCAGTTGATGGGCACAATGGCTGCAGTTGATGGGCACAATGGCTGCAGTTGATGGGCACAATGGCTGCAGTTGATGGGCACAGTAGCTGCATTTGATGGGCACAATGGCTGCAGTTGATGGGCACAAAGGCTGCAGTTGATGGGTACAGTGGCGGCAATTGATTGGCACAGGGAGGCTGCAATTGATGAGTTTTTTTCAGTTTGTTTGCGCCCCCCCCAAAAAATTTTGAGCACCAGCCGCCACTGAGCCCCAATTCCCTTTATATCCTACTACTTAGGGGACTGGGTCAAGAAGCTACTACAAGAGGAAAGTGTCTTCCATTTTCCTGTGTTCTGGAGTAACCCACATCTTCCCTCCAAGTTAAAGGGATTGTAAAGTCAGAAGGTGCTACAGCCCCCCTCAGCCCTCCAAATACTTACCTGAGCACCATCTCGATCCAGCAATGTTTCAGGAGTTTCTCAGCTGCCCGGGACTCCCCCCCTCCCTCATCTGCTGGGACGGTAGCGCAGCACTATTGGCTCCCGCTGCTGTCAATCAAAGTCAGTGAGCCAATGAGGAGAGAGAGGGGGCTGACCGAAGCACGGCTCCCTGTCTGATTGGACACACAGAGCAGCGGCTCAGCTCAGGTGCCCCCCCCCATAGCAAGCATTGGGGGCACTCAGCAGGAGGGAGGGGCCAGAAGAGCCGGCGAGGGACCAGAGAAGAGGAGGATCCAGGCTGCTCTGTGCAAAACCATTACACAGAGCAGGTAACTATAACATGTTTATTATTTGTAAAGAAAAAACAAATCCAAAAGACGTTAGTATCACTTTAACTTGCAATAAACATTTGAAAAGGCAACCCTGAGCCAGAGGAGTGGAAGTTGCTTTGTGCCTGGCTGCTGCTGCACTGGCGGGAAGAAAAACCCGGGACACAAATCAGAGGCCCTTGGGGTAGCGCTACACTTTTATTATAGTCATCGTTCTGTTTTGGCTGTTACCGAAACTTCCCTCTTTATACAGAAGACAAGAAAGCTCACCACCAAATCTCCAATGCCTTCTCTTACTTAAAGGGGTTGTAAACCCTCATGGTTTGCATTCTATGCATTAAGGTGAAAAACCTTCCGTAGGGCAGCAGCCCCCCCGAGCCCCCCTTTTACTTAACTGAACCCGGTCTTTCCAGCGACGAGAACGAGCCCGGCATCTCCATCCGCTGTCTCGGCTCCTTCATTGGATAGATAGATAGCAGCGGGAGCCATTGGCGGGGCCGAGTCCTGCTGTCTGTGTCAATAGAAGCAGCAACAGGACTCAGGAGCGAGCCTGCACGGGTACCCCCAGGGAATGCGCGCCCGCACGAGTTCCCCCAGCTCTCCGAGGGGGCACTCGAGAAGAGGAGGAGCCAGGAGCGCCGCCAGGGGGGGGGACCCCAGAAGAGGAGGATCGGGGCCACTCTGTGCGAAAACCCCTGCACAGAGGAGGTAAGTATTTCATGTTTGTTATTTTACTTATTTTTTTTTTTTTAAAAGGAACCTTTACAACCCCCTTAAGATTTTCTATGGAAAATTACAAAATGTCATGTAACTGTAAGAAAGGGCCCTACCTCCAAACTGCAACACAGTTAAGTGAAAAATAAGTGCACATAAATCAATACAATATGTCATATACAAAAATCCATGTTAGTAACTTGGTGAGTCCATAAAAAAAGAAAAAAAGGTGAAAAACAAAAACATATATATATATACAGTATCTCACAAAAGTAAGTACACCCCTCACATTTTTGTGAATATTTTCTTCTATCTTTTCATGTGACAACACTGAAGAAATGACACTTGTCTACAATGTAGAGTAGTGAGTGTACAGCTTGTATAACAGTGTAAATTTGCTGTCCCCTCAAAATAACTCAACACACAGCCATTAATGTCTAAACCGCTGGCAACAAAAGTGAGTACACCCCTAAGTGAAAATTTCCAAATTGGGCCCAAAGTGTCAATATTTTGTGTGGTCACCATTATTTTCCAGCACTGCCTTAACCCTCTTGGGCATGGAGGTCACCAGAGCTTCACAGGTTGTCACTGGAGTCCTCTTCCACTCCTCCATGATGACATCACAGAGCTGGTGGATGTTAGAGACCTTGCGCTCCTCCACCTTCTGTTTGAGGATGTCCCACAGATGCTCAATAGGGTTTAGGTCTGGAGACATGCTTGGCCAGTCCATCACCTTTACCCTCAGCTTCTTTAGCAAGGCAGTGGTCGTCTTGGAGGTGTGTTTGGGGTCGTTATGTTGGAATACTGCCCTGCGGCCCAGTCTCTGAAGGGAGGGGATCATGCTCTGCTTCAGTATATCACAGTACATGTTGGCATTCATGGTTCCCTCAATGATCTGTAGCCCCCCAGTGCCTGAGCACTCATGCAGCCCCAGACCATGACACTCCCACCACCATGCTTGACTGTAGACAAGACACACTTGTCTTTGTACTCCTCACCTGGTTGCCCCCACACACGCTTGTCACCATCTGAACCAAATAAGTTTATCTTGGTCTCATCAGACCACAGGACATGGTTCCAGTAATCCATGTCCTTAGTCTTTAGCAAACTGTTTGTGGACTTTCTTGTGCATCATCTTTAGAAGAGGCTTCCTTCTGGGATGACAGCCATGCAGACCAATTTGATGCAGTGTGCAGCGTATAGTCTGAGCACTGACAGGCTGACCCCCCACCCCTACAACCTCTGCAGCAATGCTGGCAGCACTCATACATCTATTTCCCAAAGACAACCTCTGGATATGACGCTGAGCACGTTACCTCAACTTCTTTGGTGGACCATGGCGAGGTCTGTTCTGAGTGGAACCTGTCCTGTTAAACCGCTGTATGGTCTTGGCCACCGTGCTGCAGCTCAGTTTCTGGCACTTTTCTTATAGCCTAAGCCATCTTTATGTAGA